>JASTWR010000708.1:0-86539 GCA_030770355.1 Harpagoxenus sublaevis
GAACGGCCGATTGTACGTCGCGCACGAACGACGCCTATGGTCGGTCGATCTCGACGGAAAAACCTACAAGAGGCCGATGCTGATGACGGACTACGTGAATTTTCTCCCCGAGAACTTCACGCGTCTGACGGCCGCTTACGAGACGCCCTCGGGCGATCTCGTGCTGTTCGCGGACAGAAAAGTCTACATGGTCACCTATAATCCGCGTCTGGCGCTGGCGCCGAACTGGCCGAGATCCTACGCCGAGCTCGGAATTCCCGCGGACGCGAGGATCAACGCCGTGGTGAGCACGAACAAAGGGCGGACCTTTGTGATATACAAGGATCGTGGGCGAGATGGACGATTGCTCGATGAAAATCGTAAAATTTTACGCGATCGAGAAGATATTTCCGGGGATACCCTCCGGCGTAACGTTGGCGTTTCGGTACACGGACGGTAATCTGTATTTCGTCGGAAGAAAACAGTTCTACAGATTCAACGACTTCGCGAGGACCGTGACGGCGGCCGGTAGATTCGACCTGGGGATCCTCGGCGTCGCTTGCCCGAGAGACGGACTGCTGCAGCAGTTGCGAGATCTCTTGAATCGATTCGTCAGAA
Source organism: Harpagoxenus sublaevis (assembly GCA_030770355.1). Classification (NCBI taxonomy): domain Eukaryota; kingdom Metazoa; phylum Arthropoda; class Insecta; order Hymenoptera; family Formicidae; genus Harpagoxenus; species Harpagoxenus sublaevis. Next base: position 598 of record JASTWR010000708.1, read on the forward strand.
TCGACGCGCTCGCGAGCGGCGACGATCCGTCGGAGGAAGAGGAGGAACGGAAAACGGAGCGATAAATCGCGGTTTCACGCGTCACCCTTGAATCGTCGAGGAGGGTATATATACCATCATCCCCTGAGACTGTCATTATTGCGCGATCAGTCTCGCGACGATATGTATTCGCCGCCGCAGCCCACGCACTTCGAGGCGCGCTACTCGGACGGAGACCGCGATAACGTCGCCGGTGGAGCGAGAAAGAGAGGACTCGACGAGCGATCGGCGGAACCGAGCCAGAGCAACGGCGACGAGCGGAAAAAGACGTGAGTCGACGCGCGATCTCATCGTCGCGATTATTTCGTCGTTGTCACGATTCTCGTCGTTTCACAGACGCAAAGTCTCGAGGCGCGACGCGGAGCGTCCGCAGCGGATTCTGGGAAGGAGGTACGAGTTGACGAGAACGGGGTACAAGTTCGTCGAGGTCGGTGTCGCCGTCGTGCTCCCCTGCTACGTGACCATCGTCATAGGGGATTGCCACGGCAAGGAGATATCGCTCTCGCCCGAGACGTGGAGGGAGTTTCTCGATCAGAGGCGCGTCGTGCTGTCCCACCTGTACAGCGGCGAGAACCACGCTCCGCCGCCCCCGATGTGTCTAGCTGACGGAAACCTGACGCTGATTCGGGAGGATACACAACCAACCTATCCTGCGCATAGACACGTCGACGACGCGTCTCGTCGCGTCGATGAGCACGGTGCTCTTCCTGTTCGATCTGGAGCTGTGCGTCAACCGCGTCATCGTCACTCTGTCCTCGATGACCGGCAGGATCGACTCGAGGCTGTCGCGCTTCCTCGCCATCGCGGCCACCGTGGCGGATCCCGCGAACGTCTCGAGGGCGATACGCGAGAGCGAGACCTTCGACCGCGGCGATATCGTCGACTGCGAGTTGGCCGCTCTGTGCTTCAGTAGAGAGAAATCGTAACGATGTAGCGGTAGCGAGAAACAATAAAGAAAAAAAACGAACCTTATTGTCTAGCTTTCATTTTTCCCTATATCTAAAACAAGGTGGGAAGGAGGCGGGAAAATGAGAAAACAAAAATTACTCGAACAGGCGTATATTTCTCCCGCGAGATACATCTCAAAAGTTGCCTCGCCCGCTCTCGTAGGTGAGGTTCTTCGTCTCCCTCTGGACCCCCGGAACCTTCTTCAGATCGTCCGCCACGAGGTCCATCATCTGCAGCATCAACTGCCGCTTGCGATCCGCGCGCGAGAGAGAGGTAAGAAACTGAGCTCTCACCTTCGCGTATCTCCACCATTCGCGCTTGTCCCTGCTGACGATGTCCTTGACGTCGAAGACGTCCATGCGAATCAGCTGAGACCCGACCTCCCCCGGCGACCTGATGGTGAAGAGTCTTCGGTCCTTCATGCTCGAGACGTACTGCGGTACGCGATCCAGATCGCGATCCGACAGATCGAACAGCGCGTCGAACCCGCCGCCGCCGTTCTCCTCGTCCTCGCGCGACTCGTTCGCGCCGTACGCGTGATCCGTCGAGACCGCGCGCGACGCGAGAGCGTCCACGGGCGGATCCGTGGAGACCGCGCGCGACGCGGAAGCGTCCGCCGCCTTGACGGTCGACGCACCGTTGACGTGACTCTCGTGTTCGCTGATCCACTCGTAGAACGTATCGTGCGTCATCAGACCCTTCACCAGCGACGAGTACACCTTAGACGGAAATTGGGCGCGAACGAAACGATACATATCGTCCACGGAACAGGTCGGACTCACCGGACCTTCCTTCAACCACAATCCGTAGAGCTCCGTGATCGCGCTTCTTATCTCCTCGTCCTCGCGCGCGCGACGAGCACCGGTGTCCCTCTGATTCGCCAGGTATCTCGACACGCTCGCGAGAAAATCTCTCAGGTTTCGCGTCGCCGAGCGCTCGGGTCTCTATATCTCGTTCAGCAGGTCGACCAGGGCGAAGGTCGGCGATTCGACCTCCGTCCGCGCGCCCAAGAGCAAATCGTCTAGGATCGCCATTATCTCCGCGTCCTTCTGCTGACTCTCCGCGACGTTCATGTCGACGTTCTTCGCGCTCTCGACCGAGTCTCGATAGACGTCTCTCGCGCTACCCCGCGTTTTATATAGGATCGAGCGATCCGATGGAACGAGAAGTCCTCTCCGCCGACAATCGCCCGATAAAACGAAGAGTCCTCTCCGCCGACAATCGCCCGATAAAACGAAGAGTTCTCTCCGCCGATTATCGCGGAGGGCACCTTCGGACTTCAGGGCTGCGCCGTTATCGCCCCGATAAAACCCGACTCTAGAACGCCCCGATAAAACCCGACTCTAGAACGCCCCGCTATCGCCCCGACCGCATCCGTCGTCCTCGCGCACCCCCCGGCGCCCCCGGCGAAAAAAAAAATTTCACCGCGCCGCTCCTGACCGAGCCCCGGGGGGACGATCACGACGATCCGCCCCTGGGCGCGGGGAGGTCCGCTGCGGTAAGGGGAAAGAAATTTTCCTCTCGCACCCCACCTACCGCTCGCCCACCGCTTACGGCTTCCCCCACGAACCGACGCAGCCCGTCCCGACCCCCCGGACGGAGCTTCCATCAATTTAAACTGTCGGCTGTATCCCTACTTGCGTCATATACTTTTGGTTGTGTAAAAATGTCTGATTTTGTGCCAAATAATCGTCATTTGCGGGAAGTGTTGCTTTTCTTCTTTCATTCAAAGAAAACGGCGGCTGAAGCGCATCGAGAACTCCAAAAAGTTTACGGATATGCTGCTCTAAGTGAAACAACGTGCCGTGATTGGTTCCGTCGCTTCAAAGACGGTGATTTCGATGTTGACGACCGTCCGCGTGAAGGAAGGCCAAAAACCTTCGAAGACGCTGAATTGGAGGCATTGCTCGATGAGGATCCGTGCCAAACGCAGAAAGAGCTTGCTTCAGCAGTAGGAGTTACCCGCCAAGCCATTTCCAAGCGATTGCATGCGTTGGGAATGATTCAAAAGCAAGGAATTTGGGTGATTTGAAGCCAAGAGATGTTGAGCGTCGTTTTTCCGTCTGTGAACAACTGTTCCAGCGGCAAAAAAGAAAGGGTTTTCTTCATCGCATCGTTACGGGTGATGAAAAATGGATTCATTACAGCAACCCAAAGAGAAAAAATCATGGGGACAGCCCGGTCATGCTTCTTCGAATGAAAGAAGAAAAGCAACACTTCCCGCAAATGACGATTATTTGGCACAAAATCAGACATTTTTACACAACCAAAAGTATATGACGCAAAAACAAAATCACTAATGTGTCAAAGCGGTTTGTTTACCATATGTCTAAGGTTGGTTCATGACGTTTCGGATATGCCACAGTCGGCCAGCGCTTGCTGCTGGAGCCATTTCTTGGAAAACAGCGGGAACTTAGTTGCGCACCTAATACTTAATTTTCACGTTACAAAATGTCCAACGAAAGGATAATATCTCACGATTTATTGAAAAATCCACAACTGGCTACCAATGTGCGATGTGGTATAAATGTTGCAAGAACTCTTAGGAGAATTAGGCAAATAATTTCTGATACAGTAAGATCATATGAGTGTTCCAAGAACATAGTACATGGTCCTCTACACACGGCCAAGGCGAATTTGAGGAGAATATCAAATGACATTTCACAAGATACGTATAATAAACTTTTAGAAGCAATAGGTACTTTATTCTTAATTGAAAATGAAGAATATCAGCAAACATGCTATGTTGCACCCAGAAGGAATTCAAAGGGTCAGTGTTTTTTATCGCCAATATTTATAAAAGTATTATTGTTTAAGGGGGAAACCTGCTATAGAACGCTTCAAAAAGCATAATTTTTGTGATTTTTTTCCCCGGCTCCAATAAAACGAATCTTTTCTAAACTTCTGGGGTGTTTTAGTACACATTTTGATATTAACAAAAAAATTTTTTTATACAAAAATATTGATCTTTAATATGAAATGTTTAGAGCATTATCTGTCTATATTTAACTTCAGACGAACAAAGCTGAAATGATACCGCGGGCGTTGCGGTCGTTAAGTGGAACGCACCCATGATCATTGGCGCATCTCTCTTAGCCTGATATTTCATGGGAGCGTTCCGTTTGACCACTTCCCGATTCCCGATTGACCACATGACATATCAGGCTAAGGCCCGTATTCATAGTCGTTCCTTATTTCTCAAGTTTAGTCTCTCTTTGTCTCGCCTACTGCGTTTTACCGTACGCGAGACAAAAACAGACCGATCTTGAGAATTGAGGAACGACTATGAATACGGATACAAGGGTTCCCTCCCCATGATAGTCGGAATTTCGGAAAACGGAATCTCGGAAAAGAGGATCAAGCAATTAGAATCATGTACCCTTAGCGAAAAATCGTAACGCACTAAGCTTACATGATTCTGATTGGTTGATCTTCTTTTCCGAGATTCCATTTTACGAAATTCCGACTATCATGGGGAGGCACCCTAAGGATGTGTTTCAAAATTGCTACCAGCGCGCTGGCATCTATAGTTCACGTTGCGTGTACTATAAATTTGCAGCGCTTGGATATCTACAAGAGGGCGCCTCTCTTCCCCCCTGAGTGGCCATCATTTTATATCCTGTCTGAACGCGTGGTACTGTGGCTCCCTCTGGAGCCAGATATCCACCGGTGGTTTGAAGAAGAAGAAGAAGAAGAAGATTTGCAGCGCTGGCAGCACGCTGGTAGCAATTTTGGAATATAGCTGTTATAGTTTTCAGTAGTTTTCCCGCGTATTTACACGTAAAAAGTATTTACAAAATATTGTCGTACTACATAAATAAGCATATATTTAAAGTTAAAATGTCTGGCGAGAGGGAAATATCGGACCGTTTATTAAGACTAGCAGCTAGCACGTCAAACGAATCAACACAAGAAGAACGAAACTTTTCATCCTTGGTAGCGATTACTAGAAGACATTTTAGAAGGAATGATATTACACCTAGTCCACGTAAAGGGCGGAAAAGAAAAAGAAGCCTTTTAAGAAACAAATGGTTCTGATGAAACTGGCACACGCTGATTTTTTTCCATCGAATGTAGAGTTAAAGTTCTTAAAACAGAAAGGATTAGGTATATATGTATGAAGTTTATTTATCTAGAAATATCTATATATTAATTCGCAGAAATGATTAACATATTACTGATAATTTTTATATTTAGGTATATCTGAGGAAGTGCTTGAAATAGAAAGAGATAGCTCGCTTGATGAAATAAAAGAAGATATTATTTCACTTTTCCGTCCTCATATTCAAAATTTATTGAGAATGTGTGGCTTTAAGTTGGCAAGAGTAGAAAAAACAAAGAAAATCTCCCATTTGGGAGACATTCAAAATGGGGCTGATTTAGAAAATCAATTACTGCAAAGCAAAATTATTGTATTGCCTTTAAACAACTTTCCAGATAATCTGCCTATTATTGAAGAACCGGATCTTTCTGTATCTTCAACATTAAGAAATAGTTCTACGCAGCCTTTAATTCATACGTATGAAAGAGATAGTAATTCTGATAGCATTGGATTACATCAAGTTTCGTCAAATAGTTCATCTGTGTCACGATCTCCAAGAACAAGTAGCCTATCAAGAAGATCATCAAGAATAATACAGTACCAAATAGCAGACAATGATGAAGAAGAATTTCATGAAAGTGAAGATGATCAGTTGGGTGTGTGATTAGAATTAGATTATTTAATGGCCTGTTTAATACAGTACAGATTGGAAAAAATTATTGGTATTTATTTTTAGTTTGTAATTTCGTTTTAAATAATAATGGATTGATCAAATTTCAGATATCAGAGCAGAAAGTATTGCAGAGAAATGTCTAATGTTTCCATCCCTTCCAGAGAATGCAGAAGATATCACAATTCACGTATGCAGGAGTAACTGCCTTCATGATCTGATGAATTTTTATATGGATGAGAATGTAGTTGATAAAAAATTGTGCGTTAGTTTCCTTGGAGAGATAGGTATTGATGGAGGCGGTCTTACTAAAGAAATGTTTAATCTCTTTTTTATTAAATGTGAAGGAATATTTTTTTAAGGTGAAGATTGCCTAGTTCCGTAATTGGAATTAAACAGATTAAATGAACTAGACAAGTTTGTTATAATTAGACGTATCTTGCGGCATATGTTACTTTTAACAAATCAAATACCTGTAAAATTATCAAGAATTACGTTAATGTTAATTGCAAATCCTGAAAAGCATATTGAATCTGACGTCTTATTGCAAGAACTATTGCGCTACGTAAATCCATACTTACGGAAAATTTTGAAAAAGGCTCAGAAGAATTTCTTGTCTCTAACGGAAAAAGAAAATGAGGTTATCCAGGACTTCTTTCAAGCACATCGGTTTTTTGCACAACCAAATTCCGATACGTTGTCAGACCAATTAAATATTATAGCTACAGAAATTTTAGTGGAAAAACCCAAAAGACTGATTGCGAAAATTCGGCATGGTGTATCACCAGAAAAACATGCTGATTTCTGGAAAAATTGTGATTTTAATGTTCTTCTAGATATGCAAACACCTACTGCTACAAAAGTTGTGAATTGTTTAGTGACTGATCCTCACCTAACGAACGAAGAAAGTGATGTATTGCATTATTTTACTATGTATATTCAATGTATTGACAGAGATAAGTTGGCAAACTTACTATTTTTAATTACTGGATCTTTCCTAATGCCCGATAGTATTAATGTAAAATTTAATGAGACAGTGGGTTTGAGCCAAAGACCAATATTTACTACATGTACTGATACTATAACCTTACCGAAAACGTACGCACATTATAATGACTTAAAAAATGATTTAAATATGTGTTTAAATGCAGATGAAGCCAAAGAGTACACCAATTTTTAAGATACACAAATGTTATTCATTAATTATTTATAGATTTAAATCTATATAACATGTTGTATTAAGATGGATTAATTTATCTATTTTGTTAATTGCAATTTTTTGATTGTATCCAATAAGTTTTACATGATAAATTGACATAAATTGTTGATACTATTGATTTTAATTTAAAATTACGATTTGAGCATATAGCTAATTGATAAGGTTTTCGGTTCTTTATTGCAATTTTTGTGCAATTCATTTTTTTCTTTATATTATTCTATAATATCAATATAACCGATATGCGTTAGTTTCATATACCAATAAGTTTTACATGCATGATAAATTGACATAAATTGTTAAGATACTATTGATTTTAATTTAAAATTACAATTTGAGCATTGTGACGTTGCGGCATTGCCGCGCGTGGCAGCGTCCCCGCCGCCGTCGCAAGGCGCGGGGTTCGCGCCCGACGACGGGCCGGGAGCGTACGAGGCGTCGAAATCTCCAAGGGGCGTTAACGCGATTGTTAGGAATATTTAGTTACTCGCTTTTACTTATTTTATGTGAACGGCGCCCCACCGATATCGAGGAGAACGCCACACCGAAGACCAGCTGTTGGCGAGGGATTACGGCCCGCCCGGTAGAAATTCGAAGGGGCGGCCCGGCGAGGCGAAGCGCGCGGCGGCGGTCAGAGAAAGAGAGGCTGCACGTGAGCCTGGCAGGGGCGAGCGCGGGGGCCGTCGCGGGGGCGCAAGACGCCTCGCAAGCGAGGAAACGCGTGCCCCTGGCGGCAAAGTCAGCTGTCGGACCCAGAGGCGGAGGATCAACGAGCGGAGCAGGCGGAAAGGCGGTTCCCTCCCTCCCCCGGAGGAGGTCGAGGGCGAAGGGGGCCCCGACCAAGAAGCAAGGGTACAGAGCACCCCTGCGATGTACGGCGTTGCGCCGTGAAGATCGAGCGATCACGCGCGACGTCGATGACAGCCGGACGACGCGCAGAGCGGTCGTGCAACCCCTGCGTGGGGTGAGGCGTTCGACTCGCGATCGAGTGCGGCGCCGCGCTGTCTCTTCTGTGCCGTCCGCCGAGTCGAGAAGTTGTCGGGCATTTTTGTCGAGTGTTGTCGTGCGTGCGTGCGTAACCCGTCGAGGACCCCGGCCCGTGCGAGTTGCGGCCGAACCGAGGGCGAGGAGGCCGAGCTGGCGAGGACGACGCCCGAGGAACATCGTACCGGTGAGGTCGCCCGTATTAAAAATTGTAAAGCCACGAACGGACTGCGAGGGGTCGCGCTCCCGCTCTGCTGTCGACTTGCCATATTTTCGCGTTTTCGTTAGCCGTGGCAAGAGACCCAGCGTAATTTTTGTCTCAATTGGCAGTCGACATCAAGCGCGAGGGACTCCGAGAGCGGTTGTCGCGGCCAGTATCGGAGAGAGCCCTGGAGATTTGCGGTCGGAAAGCGCCGAAGAGTCCCCGGATATCGGGGTACGCGAAGCGCGAGTGACCACGCGGTGCGACGAAAGTGCCTCGCGAGTGCCGCCATAATTCGCTTGCACGCGATCGAAGATTCTCGCGGTTTCGACTCGCATGAAGATCGGGTGTCTATCGCGCCCATTAAGCGGTCGAATATATTTCGGGTCGCATATCGCAAACGGCGTATAAAGTGCGATCGGCGTGTAGTCCACGTCGCGTGGTGACCGCAACCCCTGCCCCCCCTCGGGCGACGGAATTCCTTCGCGGGTGCGGAAATTTCTTGCGCACGTTCAGCGGAGCGCGGGACGCCGCATACCTGACCTCTTTTTGTATTAGGTGTCGTATTACGTTTCGCGAGCGGCGTAGAGCCGCGCCGCCGTTATCGATGATATTTCGCGAGCGGTATAATTATCGTGTATTTTTCGTGTTGATCGCGATATTAGCTGTCGTGTTATCCCTGTGATACTTTCGATATTAATTTCGTTGTCGCGATCTGCGCTTATCTCTCGCGAATCGCGTTAGTCTGCGCCTTATTTTGTTGCGTATCGTGCTATTCCTCGCGAGTCGCGTTATTCTGTGTATTATCTCGTTGCGTATCATTTTCCATGTAATTTCGCCGTCTCATTCGATGTGTTAGCTCTTATTATTTTTCGTGCGTGCTGTCGTTTTGTACTACTCGCTGTCGTCACCGTTGTTCCGACACGTGTCTAAGTCGCTTCGCGAACCTTCAGAATAATTATTAATAATATTTCTTCGTCCATCGAGAAAGCGAACGCTGTTATTCGCTCTACCCTTGTCAACCGACGAAATAAACTCTGTTTACTCCTGCTGACTGCCGGCGATCGGAATAAAGGCAATTATTGTTACAAAAATTAATGACTTTTGCGCGACTTATTCACCCGTCCCCCGCATTCCTGAGCGCTGCCCGGCATCCACCCTGCCCCTCTACCGTTAGGTTGAGCTAGCCAGCCACTCGTACCGAAGGTGTCCTCGATCTTCTCGATTTTCGCGAATTTCGGACATTGTTTCGTGGTTCGATGACGCGTCGTCGTGCTCGTCTGGCGCCCAGCAATAATTTTCGCGGCCGATCGACTGCCTTCCGGGTACGAGGGACCCCGTTTTAGAGAGGCCTAACATCCCGCTCTCCCTTTTAGAAGGAATGATATTACACCTAATCCACGTAAAGGGCGGAAGAGAAAGAAGTCCTTTAAGAAACAAGTAGTTCTGATGAAACTGGCACACGCCGATTTTTTTCCATCTAACGTAGAGTTAAAATTCTTAAAACAGAGGATTAGACATATATGAAGTTTATTTATCTAGAAATATCTGTATATTAATTCGCAGAAATGATTAATGTATTATTGATAAATTTCATATTTAGATATATCTGATGAACACTGCTTGAAATAGAAAGAGATAGCTCGCTTGACGAAATAAAAGAAGATACTATTTTACTTCTTCTCATATTCAAAATTTATTAAGAATGTGTGGCTTTAAGTTGGTAAGTGTAGAAAAAAACGAAGGAAATCGCCCATTTGGGAGACATTCAAAATGGGACTGATTTAGAAAATCAATTACCGCAAATCAAAATTATTGTATTGCCTTTAAACGACTTTCCAGATAATCTGCCTATTATTGAAAAACCGGATCTTTCTGTTTCTCCAACATTAAGAAATAGTTTTATGCAGCCTTTAATTCATACGTCTGAAAGAGATAGTTCTTCGTGAATTTGTTTCGGATGTTTTGTGAACAATTCAGATAGCTTCTTCAGGGAAAGAAACAACCTGAACCATCAGAAACTGAAATGTTGATGAAACGTTGGAAATAAATCTACGAATAATACAACACTAATCGGAAATCAAACCAAACATTACTCTTACAGTTACGTCTTATAGCTATGTGTAGTTAATATGTTAAGAACTTAATAAATTTATACATGATACATATTTTTCTATATTAGATTTTTCTACAGTATTAATAATATTTTCCAAATTTAACTTCTGTTTATCATTCAAATCTAATAATGCAGTAAAGGACGAAGGAACAAAATTTGTATCATTGCTATCTACAATAGGAACTGAAAGGTCGACTCCTAATGCTCGTAAGGATTCAGAAAGTCGTTCATGTAAAGTCATATTACCTCGAAAAAATCGAAGTAATATCTTTACCTCAAAAAAATCAAAGTAATATATTTGTACCTCGAAGAAATCCAAAAGTTATATCTTTATTTTTAAAAAATATTACAACCCAAGTGACACATCACAAAATTGTGTTACCTTTTATTCAATCCAAGTGATTATCTATTTAAAAAAAAAAGAAATGATATCTTTAAATTGCGCCAATTAAAATTTTTTAAATCCAACAAGGGAATACAAGGTACTTAAACAATATGTATTTTTTAATAAAATAAAAGATTTAATCACAAACAATTACAGACAGAGGTATAACAATACAAAATAAACATGTTTTATTAAAATTAATACATTTTTCTTGTAAAAAAAAACTTGGCGCTGCTAGACCTCAAAATATAATAAAGTACTATGTCGAATTACATTAAGTACAAATTAAAATTACAAGAAACTTTTTTTTACAATGAAACTTATATACTAAAGAAACGTTTCGAGGTCTAGCAGCGCCAAGTTTTTTTTTACAAGAAAAATGTATTAATTTTAATAAAACATGTTTATTTTGTATTGTTATACCTCTGTCTGTAATTGTTTGTAATTAAATCTTTTATTTTATTAAAAAATACATATTGTTTAAGTACCTTGTATTCCCTTGTTGGATTTAAAAATTTTTAATTGGCGCAATTTAAAGATATCATTTCTTTTTTTTTTAAATAGATAATCACTTGGATTGAATAAAAGGTAACACAATTTTGTGATGTGTCACTTGGGTTGTAATATTTTTTAAAAATAAAGATATAACTTTTGGATTTCTTCGAGGTACAAATATATTACTTCGATTTTTTCGAGGTAAAGATATTACTTCGATTTTTTCGAGGTACAAATATATTACTTCGATTTTTTCGAGGTAAAGATATTACTTCGATTTTTTCGAGGTGCACCACGCGTGCTTGGCGTCTTTTTTTGTACCTTTTTGTAAAAGGTAATTTTGTACGGATATCATACCTTTTTGTAATATTACGCATCTTATATGAACAGTATATCTTATTTTTTAAGGTATTACGTATACCACCCGTTACTTAAGTTTTTTTCGAGGTACAAAGATAACTACGTGTACCACTTGTTACTTAAGTTTTTTCGAGGTACAAATATAATACTTCGATTTTTTCAAGGTTTTTACATAACGCAAAACGGTTTTATTTTATGATTCAAACATCAATTTTCTTACGAATATAATTTACTAATGGCTTTATTAACCCTAGAAGGTACAACCGAGGTTATTTATTAATAATTAACATAGTATCGTCTTGAATTTTCTTTATATCAATTTATTTATATATCTTATAATAACGTTTTATGTAATAATCTATAAACATATTATTAGTTTTAATAACATGTATGTATGTATATAAATGTATTAAAATTATAGAATATATATTCAGACACTATAATGTATTAACAGTATTCAATATAATTATTATAATTCCTAATCAAATTCTGGATTTAAATAATATTTATAATTTTAGTCTATATATAATGATTATTTGATGTAGAATAAATTATTATAGGATTTGTAGAAATAACCTTCAAATATATAAACGTATATAGTACAATAATACATGTATATAGTATCAAAAGCAAAAAGTCATATGAGTTTCTTTCTTGCATTATTATGTCAAAATAAGTTGAAATTTTTATGCGTTATTACGTACACTTTACCATATCTAGATCACATATTGATATTTATGTTGTAAATAAAACTCTTAAGTCCGACGCAATAATTCTATACAAATACACTGATTTCTTTAGTATAGATTGAAGTACTTGACAACAGTTCCCTCTTAACAAACGCACAGTCACACTTACTGTCATTCAGCTCAAGTCGTTACAACAATGCTCTTTCCGTTTTACTACATAAACGATAATATTTGTCAGAATGATTTCTTCGCGATATAGACCATCCATCAATATACTTAATAACTACTGCTGTATTAAGTATATTATATAGTATTATACAACAAAGATGGTTCAGGATTTTTAGACTCAATGTTTTACAAAGAATAACGTTATGTAATTAATAAAAGGCGCTCTTTAAAAGGAACACTATTCTATATAAGAATTAAAAGCTAGAATATATTTGTAGATATTTAAAATCGCAATATTATATGAATTACATATTAGCCAATGTAAATTTATCTGGTTGAAATGGTGACAAAAGTTTATATGCGCTGACTTCATATATTTTACTTTTCTCAATCAATTCCATTATCTTATTTGAATTTTTTCGTGGTAGACCTCGAAATTCCTTAGTATTCCTAATCTCTTTTATATAAAATTTAATAAAAGTCGCCGAACGTGTTTCTAAAAATTTTGCATTAAACGAAAACGCAAGCTATATAAGTTCCACAGCATTGTTAACCGTAATACAGTGTAGCAAATAATGTTCGCACGTTAATTTTAAAGTTTGTACATCATATTAAATTTACTCCGAGGCACGTTAGTTTTATAACTCGTGACTGTGTGCATTCGATTTTTTCCATGGTTTTCTTACGCGCAAAACACCCTGTATATGACCAATGCATTCTCGTCTACGATCGCTAGTCGACATGCTGCATTCCACCGAATTGCAAGTTATATACTTCTATATGTATCATATATATTCTTCGAATCACATTAATTATGGCATATTTACACATATAATACACACAGACACACATCTTGTTTTTTGAGCAACAGAGAGCGTAATTAATTACTTTGCAAATAGAGTATGCAGAGCATCCCGGAAACTGACATACAGTGTATAGCATGCGTTAACAATCATATCCATTTTATCGTTAGTAACTTTGCGTAATTGAAAATCAAGTAAAATTTTGATCGGAAAAGTTATACTAAGATTAATTGAAAAAAGTACTCTTGTTTACTTATATTAATTGATATTTTCACATATATAATTCTGATTAAAATAATAACTCCAAATATTAAATAACCTTCTAATTTAAATAGAACTCAATAGAATTCAAAAAATTAATTAAAGAGTCATCAAAGAGTTAATTTATATTCCTATATTATTCGTGACACGCGTATACACTGTATATGTATGCAATCTATCGTTTGTGCAATACCGTGTAAAACTTGAATTTTGCAATAGATAAAAAAGAAATTTGTCCGTTCTTGTTTTCTTTAATATTATTACCATTTTTTTTAAAAGAAAATAATTTTAAATATAAAAAATCTGCAAAAATTATAATCGCGCATTTTCGTGATAAATACCTGCGTTGAAACTTTTGTGCAAGAAAACAATGTAAATTTTTAATATTTAATTAAGTAAATATTAATGTAAAAAAATAGAACTCGTTTACATGAATTAAATAATGAATTAATTTAGAAATTCAATATTATGCCATTTCATAATTTATACAAATATTTGGCCCAGTTATAACGATGTAATTAATATGATGAAAGTAATAATAACGAACTTCGCTTCCGCCCCTTTCAAGTACATATTCATTAGAACAGTAGCACTGATCGATCAAACTTTGCCTCGCGGAGCAGATATAATCCGTCGAAATTGGCAATGACATATCTTGACAATAAATTATATGTGCGATTGGAAGCATTTATGGGACTAACATCAACTGGAGTTATCGCATTTTGAGTTCAATAATCCAAAAGAGGGACATTAGCGGCACAATATTTTTCCTAATAAATTTCTCGGTGTTTCCACAGACTACACATTGATTAAGTTTCACCTGTGTATAATATTGTCCAACCTCTCCCAATGCTCGGCCAGATGGCTCGAAATTTAATCTCAACGTATATGGATCTGTATCCACAAGTTTTCCTAAATTCTTCGTAATATACCACTCTGCTTTCTTGCGATCGCATGTGCACAATATATCTCCATCAGGCGCTTGTAAATAACAATTATGACGGTTTAATTCTTGTAGGTATCGCATTTTTACGATCGTTAATAGTGTATTTATCTACTACTACTGATTTACTCTCGGTATTTAGAACATTATTGCTAGTAATACTATCTACACTTGGTGATCGCTGAACCTTGAACCTAAAACAGACATACATTTATGTGCATATTTTTCTATTACATGTGTAAAATTTTAAACTATAATTTATATAATTTCTAAAGTTTTATACCTCGTATCGACTATTCTAGCAGGTACATCATAAATCCATACATTTATATCACTACTAAATATATTATATAAGTACATTCCTAATCTCTGCCATTATAATGAATACCTTATCTGCAAATAAAATTCAGGCATTAAGAAGCACAACTTAAAATTACGTTAAAAAGGAAGATTTAAACTTCTTACTTTATGATAAATTATATAACAGATGCAAGCGCATCACAAGCAGCGTACGCAACTTGTTCGTCGGTTAAGGTTCTAGCATCCCAGTCACCACACCTGATTTTTATCATTTTGTCCATCTCAATGAAGATATTCTTCTAAACTCATGGCAGCTAAACTTTTCCGGCTCGGTAGATTAAGACTTTCAGCAAAGGTTCTTAGATCAAGAGTTCCATTAACTCTACATCCATAATCTTTTACAATCTTCTGCCCATCTTCGAACGAGGCGATTCCCACTTTAAGAATGTGCTTACTAGCTAATAATTCCTGAAGGCATAAATGTAATGTTATTAAAATTCAATGTTATGCATAGTTGCGGATAATCTGATCATGAACTATTCGAAACGTTACCTTAAGCTTAGGTGGAATGTATCCAATCTTTCCGATGCGAAACAAAGCAACTACTCCATTGATAGTAGCCAGTTGTAACAGATAGATGGGTCTCTCTTTGACCCATTCGCAATCAAAACCCAGAACACCATCAGACAGATCGCTATCAAAGAAACGTATACAATAAATTAGTAACTTTATTGAATAAGAAATTAATAAATAATGTTTCCACTTCTTCCGGGAAGCATATTTTGTAAAGCAGACTTGAGAAACGATCAACATGAAAGCAGAGCGAGTACTGTATTTATAAGCCTAAAGGATTGTTCGAATCAATCCTCCCTGCGGTGTCAATGGGTGCGTTCCACTTAACGCTCGCAACGCTCATAGAATCATTTCATCCTTATTGTTTGTCAAATGTTAAACAAGGACCAATGATGCTCACGAGCGTTGTGAGCGTTAAGTGGAACGCACCTAATGTGACATCACACGTTAACCTCACTGACCTTGTTTACACCCAGCTGTCAAATCCCGATTCACTCCGTAGAGAAGTGAAATTTCTTAGGTGTAAACGGGTTAATTTCGATCTACTTCAATCGTCTTTCTTCAGCGGAGTAGCGCAAACTCAGTGTAAACGTCAGTTCACTTCGGAGTGAATCGGGATTGGACGGCTGGGTGTAAACTAGGTCACTCACTTTGACGCGTGTGATGATGATGACTCGATCGATCTCTCTCGCGATTTATTTAGAGGATATAAATTACCTCACTTTAACTCGTAAGAGACGAGATTAAGCGAGCGAGCTATTGGAATGTACAACGATACACACATTCACACACCGTACACTCGTACACTCTGTTGTCACATACACACATACACACGGATATACACATAACACGTAAACAGAGTCTATCCGATCATGCGAGATCGTTGTAAAGTCAGTCGCTCCAAATATATGAGACCGAAAGGACGTTATAGTGAAATTGTCGTGGCGTACCGTATTCTAATTCTTCCTCTTCCTTTAAATTCCTGAAAGTTTACCTGCGTAAGTTTCAACAGGTTATGGGCCCAGTATTGAAGTGAAAGAGAGTAAGAGTAATTTAACGAGAGTAAGAGTACGGGCGCGAGTGAACAGACAAGATGGATAACGCTCATCTTGGTATAATAAAGCTCAACAGTGAAAACTACCAGATATGGAAATACAAGCTGGAAATGCTGTTGACGAAAGAAGACTTGTGGAATGTGGTGAATCAGGAGCCGCCAACCGATGCATCTCAGCTTGCAACATGGACAAAGCGCGATGGGAAAGCGCGAGCGAATATTGGCTTACTTGTCGAGGACAGCCAGCTCGTACACATACGTACAAAGGCGACGGCAAGAGAGCAATGGCTGGCTCTGAAACAATACCACGAGAAATCTTCGCTTACAAGCAAAGTATTCCTGCTGAAAGAAATTTGCAATATGCGGCTCAGTGAAGATGGAGACATGGAAAAGCATATAGGCACGATGCAAAATCTTGTCGATAAGTTGACCGCATTGGGAGAAGTTCTCGATGAAAAATTAGTCGTTGCGATGCTGCTGTGTAGCTTGCCGGATTCATATAACACCATGATTACGGCATTGGAATCACGCTCGGAGGAAGATCTTACACTTTCACTAGTAAAGGGGAAGCTCGTCGATGAGCACAGACGACGAAAAGGGCAGGCAACGACGGTCGAATTGAGCGAGTCAGCGCTTTGGGTAAATAAAGGCAAAAACGCGAGCCTGTCAAGGGTACCTTGCTATTTCTGTCACAAACCAGGGCATTTGAAGAAAGATTGTCGACGGTACGAGCGCTGGAAGAAGAATAAAGAGACCAAGGAAAACAAAGCCAAGGACGGGAGCGCGATGGTTGCGGATTCACGAGAGAGTTCAAGCAATGATTATTATCGCGACGTTTGCTTTGCTGCCTGTCGAGAGAAGCTTACTCAAAAATCGAAAGGCATATGGTACTTCGACTCAGGTGCAACAAGTCACATGACAAATGATGCCAAATTTTTCTCATCTTTAAGCACGAATTACCACTCGACTGTGCGAGTCGCGAACGGGACAATGTGCGACGCTCGAGGTATCGGTGAAGGACAGATAGTGTGCGTGAACGAGAAAGGGGAAGCAGTGAAGTTAAAGTTGCGCGACGTGCTGTACGTACCCGATTTTGAAGGAAGCTTGATATCAGTGCGAGTGCTAGATGTGCTCGGTTACGGAGTCGTTTTTCGTGGAGGAATGTGCAACGTTTCGAAGGACAATGTGAGCGTTGCAGTTGGAGTTTCGCGAGGAGGACTGTACGAGGTAAAGATGGCGGAGCAAGCTTACGCCGCAAAAGGAAATCATTCGATCAACTGTTTACACTCTTGGCATCGCAGATTTGGTCACAGAGATCCCGAAGTTATCAAGAAACTTGCAGGTAACGATCTTGTTTTTGGTTTTAAACTAGTAGATTGTGGCATAAAGAGTCTCTGCGAGAGCTGCATTGAGGGGAAGATGCAACGAAAACCATTTCCGAAGAAATCAGACAGCAACACGACAGGCCCGTTACAGCTGATTCATACGGACCTGTGTGGGCCGATGCAGACCATGACACCTGGAAGGAAGAGATACTTTATGACATTCATAGACGATTTCAGTCGATTCACACAAGTATTTCTCTTAAAGGAAAAATCTGAGGCGATCGACGTAATTCGGTGCTGCATCGAGCATGCAAGGACGAAATTTGGTCGAAAACCTAAGATAATTCGGTCTGATCGTGGAGGCGAATACATGTCGAAAGATTTGCAAGATATGCTGAAGAAGGAAGGAGTTGAAGTACAACTGACGGCACCGTATTCACCGCAGCAGAACGGCGTGGCTGAACGAAAAAATAGGACGCTGATGGAAGCGGCGAGATGTATGCTGATCGAAGCGGGCTTACCCAATACATACTGGGGTGAGGCGGTCAACACCGCAAACTATTTACAAAATCGTTTGCCAACAAGCTGTAAGGTCAAGACGCCTTTCGAGCTATGGCACGGTGAGAAACCGGACGTGAGTAATTTGAGAGCGTTTGGTTGTGAGGTATATGCATTAATACCGAAAGAGTTACGAAGAAAACTCGATGTAAAAGGGCGTAAATACACTCTCGTTGGATATTCATCGGAATCTAAGGCATATAGGCTTTTGGATCGAGAGTCCGGAAAGGTCATCATTAGCAGAGATGTGAAATTTCTTGAAGACATCGACGGAGATCGAAGAGCTCTACCAGATACGAGAAAAAACAACACTGGAATAAGAAATCGCGAAGAAATTCGTATTAAGCTGAGGGAACAAGAGGAATCAAATTCAGAGGAAGAGTCCGCAGAAGAGGAAGGTTCACATGAAAATTCATTCGAGGACGCAGAATGCGATGAAGAGTTGCCAGACACAAGCATAATCAATCTCACGGACAGTACGATCGTCGAGGACACCGACGGCCGGAGATCGACCTGCGAGATACGGGATAAAGGTAGTCAGGTCGTCAGACAGCAATCCGCGCGAGCAAACAAAGGTAAACCGCCAGATAGATTTGTACCACAGGCAAAAATCGTCCGAGAAGAGATACGAGAGCCTACGAATATACGAGAAGCACTAAGTGGACCGGACGCTGATAAGTGGAAGATGGCGATGGATGACGAGATAAAGTCACTCCACGAGAATCATACATGGGAGCTGCAGAAGACACCGGAAAAGAAACCCATCGGCTGTAAATGGGTGTTCAAGCGGAAGCTCAGCGCCGAAGGAAAACCTGACAGATTTAAAGCGAGGTTAGTTGCACAAGGCTTTTCTCAAAAATTCGGCACGGACTACGATGAGATTTTTGCTCCGGTTGTGAAACGCGATACACTCCGAATTCTATTATCAATCGCCGGAAAAGAGAATTTCAAGGTCAGACACCTAGACGCAAAGACCGCATTCTTAAACGGAATACTTAAGGAAGAAGTCTTTATGAAGCAACCACCGGGTTATGAAGTACAAGGAAAGGAGAATTATTCATGCAAATTAATTAAAAGCATTTATGGTCTCAAGCAGGCCGCCAAATCCTGGAATGACGCACTCAATGAGATTCTTCGAAAACATGGTTTTAAGCAAAGCGATGCAGATCCCTGCCTATACATCAAAGAAAAGGCAAACGATATTATCTATCTCGCGGTCTACGTTGATGATATAATTATAGCCTGCAGGTCGATCGAAAGGATCGAAGAATTGAAAGGCATATTAGAGATGTATTTTCGCGTCACCGACATGGGCAAACTAAAGAACTACTTGGGAATCCAGATGCGAAGAGATGACAACGGAAATTTCTACATAAGTCAAGCAAGCTACATCAAGAAAATTCTACAAGATCACGGATTGGAGGATGCGAAAGGATCAACAACGCCAATCGACACGGGATATTTCAAGTTGAGAGGAGACTCCCCGTCTATCGAAAACGATCGATATCGAAAACTTATCGGATCGCTGCTGTATATCGCGGTCAATACGCGACCAGACATCTCTGCGGCGGTATCGATATTGAGTCAACACATTTCGGGGCCTACTAAGGTTGACTGGAACGAGACGAAACGAGTCGCACGCTATTTGAAACACACCAGTGGATACGAACTAAAATTGAGCAGCAATGAATACAAAGAATGTGAATTAAATGGATTCGCAGACGCAAATTGGGCAGAGAACAGGGAGGATCGAAAATCAAACAGCGGGCACGTTTTTAAACTATATGGAGGAGCGGTAAGCTGGACTTGCAGGAAACAAACATGTGTTGCGACGTCATCAACAGAGGCGGAGATTGTGGCGTTAGCAGAGGCCTGTCAACAAGCGGTATGGATTCGAAGAGTATTGGAAAGCCTTGGAAAAATTCAAAGCGGTCCAACGACGATTTATGAAGACAACCAGAGCTGTCTGAATAGAATTAACTCTGGAGGCTCAACTAACAGAATCAAACACATTGATACTAAATACTACTACTCAAGAGATGTCAAAGAAAAGGGAATTGTTACTTTCGAATACTGCTGCACCGAACTAAACGAAGCTGATATGTTCACAAAACCAATCGGGGCTACGAGGATAAAGACGCTGTGTGAAAGAATCGGACTTGGATACTGGAATTAAATCGTTGAGGGGAAGTATTGGAATGTACAACGATACACACATTCACACACCGTACACTCGTACACTCTGTTGTCACATACACACGTACACACGGATATACACATAACACGTAAACAGAGTCTATCCGATCATGCGAGATCGTTGTAAAGTCAGTCGCTCCAAATATATGAGACCGAAAGGACGTTATAGTGAAATTGTCGTGGCGTACCGTATTCTAATTCTTCCTCTTTCTTTAAATTCCTGAAAGTTTACCTGCGTAAGTTTCAACACGAGCGAGAGAGAGCGAGCAAGCGAGCGAGAGAGAGCGTGAGTTTATTATCACGCACGATATAGTTTACTTACGATAGTTTATCACACATTGCACGTTATCACTGCACGAGCCCTGACTGAACGCACACGTAAACATCGTAAGCCATATAACCTCGACGCGGACGGAATATTTCTCGATGACGCAGACGTCTAAAGCGGCCCATTATTTTTGTACGACTGACTCGCGAGTCCGGCTCGGCGAGCTTGATTCGCGAACCGGACTTGAACGTTTTTCACTACACACACACTCCCGAATCGCGCAAAGCCCGAGTCGATCCAGCCGCGTAGGTTATCTCGCTCCGCGCTGTCATACACCGCCAGCGGCCAGGCCGCGGGGCGCCCGCAATGCGACTGCACTCAGTACACCAAGTGCACCGGCAGTGCAACTGCACTTAGTACACCAAGTGCACCGCTGGCGACACTTTGTTGCTCTAAAATGGAAAATAGCGCCATTAACGTCAAGATTGTGAAAGTGACGCGCTACCCGTGGCGCCACGGCGCGGGCGCGCCGTGGCGAGAGTGTGAAAGTCACGATCTGGGACGACGACGATGACGTATCTTAATTGAAAATTTCACACTTTATCCTATGCATCGTAATATCTCCGCTCGTAGGGCACGTAGCGGAAAAATAAAAACACTTTTCTTATATAAATTTGGTCCAAGCTTTACGATAAGCCTAGTTAGAACTTGATCCGTGCACTGGTTATCGAGATCTAAAAATCGCGGGTACTCGCAACTCGTTGCGTCGCGTATATAGAGCCACGGCTGTCTCGCTCCGCGCGTACTTGGCGCGAGACACTACCGTGTCTCTTGATTATCAAAAATATCTCTCACTGCTGTGTAAGTTGTATTGTAATTTGCTAATATTCCTTCTAGCCACAGTTGCCGTGGGGTCTTATTATTTTCTGTTCTCAAACTATGAACGTTTCATGCAGACGAAAATGATAATAACTTTTTATTAATAACATGTTTGTAAACATATTGCACGCAATGAATATAATTCAGTATAAACAGAATCGCACACTTCTTTATAAACATCCACCCACAATCTTTCTATTCTTTGATTATGAACAGATTTACCAGTTATATGACTTCCCCTATGTACGCCACGAATTGTATTCATTAAAATAGCCACAAGAAGATTTTCGTATCCATGATCTGATCGTACTCGTGAAGGTAAACCATAACTGTTTACTGCATCAACAAAGAAGTTAACGACAGGTTCTGCTTGAATAGATGTCTCACATGTTAAGTATATTATCTGTCTAGAATATCCATCGATGCAACCATGTATTACAAAACCCCATCTATAAATTAAAATATAATTTAATGGAACAATATCTATGCGTTATAAGAAAATTTTACTATTATGTTTACCTCGACAATTTTAAATGTGCATCCATGTGCCATAAAGAGTTTGGTGTTGCCACCCAGTAAGTCCTTCTTTTAATTGACTGACTCCATCTGCTTGCAGTTCCAACTGGATCTACTGCACTTAAATTTTCTCTTACCCGATATCTTGGTACAATGATTCCCGTTGCCTTTAAAAATGATTGCATCATCTGTAATTTATTTATTAATTTATTATAATTCTTTTTTTAGGTATATTCTCTAAAAATTTTCAGCAATACCATATATCCAGCATTAGGATGTGCTTCATAGATTTGTATAATTTTTGTTTTCAATTCAGTGTCAGATAATTGTGAATACCGTGCACACATAGGCATATTTAATTCGTACAACTTTTTGTAAATAGTACTTGTTGAACAACCTAACTGGTTTGCCATTTTAGTAGCAGTAAATCTTTTATTGTATAATAATGCCAATTGTCCTTCGCTTATTTGAATGGCAGGACGACCTTTTCCTAGTTATAAAATCCAATAATTAAATAAACAAACAATTTACTTAAATTTGTTCTACCTACTTAAACAATACCTACATACTTAAGGGGGGAACCTGCTACAGAAATTTTTTTATACAAAAATATTGATCTTTAATATGAAATGTTTAGCGATATTCACAACGCTTTTTTTTCATTTTCGTACACTCTAGCGTGCGTAATTTGTGTCTGTAACAAAGAAACAAAAACATTTCTTAATTTTCATGTAATTACCTTCTATGTGAACCTCAAAAACTTTTTAAATATCGAAAATTAAACATATTGTGAGACTGAAGAAAAACTGAAGTAAAACTTCTTCTTCAAAGTCTCACAATTTGTTTAATTTTCGATATTTAAAAAGTTCTTGAGGTTCACATAGAAGGTAATTACATGAAAATTAAGAAATGTTTTTTTTTGTTACAGACACAAATTACGCACGCTACAGTGTACGAGAATGAAAAGAAGAGGTTGTGAATATCGCTGAACATTTCATATTAAAGATCAATATTTTTGTATAAAAAATTTTTTTTGTTAATATCAAAATGTGTACTAAAACACCCCAGAAGTTTAGAAAAGATTCGTTTTATTGGAGCCGGGAAAAAAAATCGCAAAAATTATGCTTTTTGAAGCGTTCTATAGCAGGTTTCCCCCTTAAACAATAATACTTTTATAAATATTGGCGATAAAAAATACTGACCCTTTGAATTCCTTTTGGGTGCAACATAGCATGTTTGCTGATATTCTTCATTTTCAATTAAGAATAAAGCATCTATTGCTTCTAAAAGCTTATTATACGTATCTTGTGAAATGTCATTTGATATTCTCCTCAAATTCGCCTTAGCCGTGTGTAAAGGACCATGTACTATGTTCTTGGAACACTCATATGATCTTACTGTATCAGAAATTATTTGCCTAATTCTCCTAAGAGTTCTTGCAACATTTATACCACATCGCACATTGGTAGCCAGTTGTGGATTTCTCAATAAATCGTGAGATATTATCCTTTCGTTGGACATTTTGTAACGTGAAAATTAAGGGGTCATCTCACTTTGAACGCTCGAAAAATCCGCTATTTTTATGAATTTTTTTTTGGCAATACCAATGCAGATAATTGAATGAATGTTTTTAGTACTTATTAGGCATGCTTTAAACAACAAAACATATTTTTTGTAGAATTTTTAGTCAAGTTTATTTAATGGAAAATACAACAATGCAAACAAGTAAAAAAAAAAAGGTTGGTCCACGGCGGACATTGTAACTCCTTTTATAATCATCTAAAACAAAAAAACCAAAAAGATTTTTGATTAGTATGAGTGTCGCTATAGTATGAACCTCCAGAAATAATTTATGTTTGAAAATAAAAAAATGGTGGAGGTTTAAAGAAAAAACATGAATAATATTATTATATTTCGAGGTCTAGCAGCGCCAAGTTTTTTTTACAAGAAAAATGTATTAATTTTAATAAAACATGTTTATTTTGTAATGTTATAATTGTTTATAACTCTCAGACCTCTGTCTGTAATTGTTTGTAATTAAATGTTTTATTTTATTGAACAATACAAATATGAACTTGTAAACTTTGTATTGTTTAAGTACCTTGCTTCCCTTGTTGAATTAAAAAATTTTGAATTTTATGAAATTGTTATATCCACTAAAAAATACAAATATAAACTGTGTTTAAATATCTTATATTTCCTTGTTGGATTGAAATAAAGAATTTTAATGTTATAAAATTGTTATTATACATTGTTTTTCTAATTAACACAATGTAAAGATTTTTCATCAAAGTAGTGCAACAATTATTTTTTGAGACAATATATATATTCTTTCTTTATAATTGGCGCAATTTACAGATATCATTTCTTTTTTTTTTAGATAATAAGGGATTGAATAAAAGATAACACAATTTTGTGATGTGTCACTTGGGTTGTATTTTTTTCTAAATAAAGATATTACTTGGATTTTTTCGAGGTACAAAGATAACTACGTGTACCACTTTTTGCTTAGGTTTTTTCGAGGTACAAATATATTACTTCAATTTTTTTAGGTAAAGATATTACTTGGATTTTTTCGAGGTACAAATATATTACTTCGATTTTTTCGAGGTAAAGATATTACTTGGATTTTTTCGAGGTACAAATATATTACTTCGATTTTTTCGAGGTACACCACGCGTGCTTGTCGTCTTTTTTTGTACCTTTTTGTAAAAGGTAATTTTGTACGGATATCATGCCTTTTTGTTTTGTAATATTACGCATCTTATATGAACAGTATATCTTATAAACAGTCTGTACAAGATGTAAAGCTAAAAATGTTACAGACCACTATATTTCTAAGAAAACATCAATTTAATATTTTGCTTAGTTTTCTAGAAATAATAATCTATAATCCCTTTAGTTTTACATCCTGTATATATTTTGCGACATAAGATATAATCGCAAAATGTAGCGTGATTAATGCTAATGCTATAAAGTGGTAAAATCCCACCACCACCCCCTCTCCGTATTTTATAATTGAAATGTAGTCATTGATATGTATATTAATAAAAAATGAGAGACATGTTTAATGCCTCATAGAAAATACATACCATTTTAGTTTTTTCGAGAAGTGCAAAGATAAATAATATTACCATTTGGATTTTTTATTAATTATTTAAAAATTAAAGATATTACTTATGTTACGAGGTACAAAAATAAATATTACGTATTACTTGGGTTTTATTTACTTTGTTGAAAAAGGTAATTTCGCCCAGATATCACGCATTTTTTAGTGATACGCATCTTATAAACAGTATGTGTAGGAACCCAGATAGCCAAACCTGAGCAGCAAATTCTGAGCAGAGTCTGCATTAAATTTTTGGTATCAGAAAGGCAACAAATTTCACGCAAAAACTGCTCTATCAGACGATGTTGTCAAACTGTAGCCAGAAATTCGACAGAGCCTGCTGACAGGCAATGTGAGCAGTTTGGCAGTAGAAACCGCGCAGAGCCTGCACACATAACTTGGCAGCAGATTGACGACAAAGATCGAGCAGAGCCTGCGCGCATTTGACCTGAAAACAGAGTGGCAGCAAAAACCGAGCAGGATCTGCGTAATGTAATCTGATGGCAAATAGGCATGTAGAAATTGAGCAAAATCTGTCGTACCGCGGGATTTTGCCAGACTGACGCGCTCAGAATTCGCCAGTCATACATGCGACTCTGCGAGAGGCTCTTCGATGGGCCAAGGAAGGACACTGCAGGAACAGGAGCTCGATTCCTGAATTTATTTGAAAGAGAACGTACGCGAAAATTCTGCTCTTACAGAAAAGTTGAAGTTGATTGACTAAAAGCCATACAAGAGCCAATCAACTTGCAACTTTTCTGTAGGAGCAGAATTTTCGCATACATTTTCTCTTTTGAATAAATTCAGGAATCGAACCCCAGGACACGCAGTCCACGCGGTTCATACGGTGCTATGGTGGACGGCGCAAGGATTCGCCGCGATCTATGGAGCGACGAGCAGCGAGCAGAAGATGACGCTACGACTCGAACGTCACTACCACGAGTACTACGACTGAACACAAGGAGAATTTTACACACCAGAAGAATCCTACGCAC
The DNA here is from genome assembly GCA_030770355.1 of Harpagoxenus sublaevis. Classification (NCBI taxonomy): domain Eukaryota; kingdom Metazoa; phylum Arthropoda; class Insecta; order Hymenoptera; family Formicidae; genus Harpagoxenus; species Harpagoxenus sublaevis. The sequence continues at coordinate 26,692 of JASTWR010000708.1, forward strand.
CAGAGAAAGATCCTATAGCTACACACCAGGAGAATTCTACACACCAGGGATACTATCTTTTCCTGAAGAAGGAAAAGAAAACGGCACTCTTCAGCGTCAATTTTTTAATTATAAAACAGGAATTCTCTGTTCGCAATCATAAGCCCATATATAGGAACCGTTGAAACGACAGATTCTGCTCGATTTTTGCTACCTATTTGCCACCAGATTACATTACGCAGATCCTGCTCGGTTTTTGCTGCCTATCTGCTGCCAGATTGCATTACGCAGATCCGGCTCCATTTCTGCCTCCAACCAGTCGACAGATAATATCAGCAGACTTTGCTCGGTTTTTGGCGACAATTTGCTGTCACATTATGTCAGCAGAATCTGCCTACAAAACACAAGCTTAATGCGGACACAGATGGCTATGGTTTTGGTGTGGGATTCTGATCAAATTTGCTGCCAATCTGCGCGCATCCTGCTAACATTTTGCTATCTGGGAAGGTAATAAATGTGTTATAGACTATTATTTCTAAAGAAACAAAAATTTCATATTTTGCTTAGTTTTAGAAAATAATAGTTTGTAACATCTTTAGTTTTACACCCTGTATATATTTTACTACATAAAATATATGATCGTAATGTAGTGTGATTAATGTTAATCTTCTTGGAACAATAAAATATTATGAAAGGGAAATACAATTTATTGATAGAAAATTAATTATGTTGCATTTAGTAAAAACAATAACTTATATGTAATAAAATACAAAGTGTATGTGGTTTCGAGTATTATGTAAAAATAAAATGTGCATCTATATTTCATAATACTGTTTGTATATATTATTTCTTACCAACTTTTTCTAAAAATAATATATAAATATTTTTTGAACCATTAGGCCATTGTGCTTTTTTTATAATTTTTACATTATCATCAACTGCAACATCATTAAATGCAATCCACAATCTGTCTGGTCTACACATACTTGTAAAACAACCTTGTTCAATAGATTCACCATGATGAAATATAGCATTCATTACTTTATACTGCTGTTTAGCTATCGATACTGTAGTTGTTGGTATGGCAGTTAAATTAAACGTCTGTGGTATTTTCACTACTTTATTATCCTGTAATGAGAACAAAATTAAATGAATGATAACTATTTCCTTGGTCGACGTTAATTCATTTTTAAATATAATATCATTTCCTGCACACTGTTCGCATGTTTTATCATGTGATTGACGCCAATGTGAAAATGTAATCTTTAATAAATCATTAAGATTATAACTTTTCTTCTTCAAATTGTTAATAGAAATTGGAACAACTATATTGTTATTAGTAGTAACTTTTGTATTATCACATGATTTGCACCGAGTGGTACAAGTGACTTGATGCTCTACCAGATTTCTTATATAATCATATTCAGTACAAATAGCAGTAAGAAATTCGAGAGCGTCTCGTTTTTTCGGTTCTTCACCATCATGACTCGTAAAACGCTCTCCCAGCTTTGTCCGTATTTTCTCAGCATTCAAATTATCTATATCTAATCGTTGGTCATATTTATGCGCTAGTATACATAATTCATCCGTATCAACTTTAAGCAACACACTTTCCTGATAATACTTGACTGAAAGAAACATTGTAGTACTGAATTTGCGTAGCATGAAACTTTATCTTCATTTTGCAAAACAGGTATCTTTTTTCCACAATTTCTTGCAAATCTGTACTCTGTCCAGCTTGTTGATCTGACTCTTGAAAAAAACTGATTATTTTTGACAATGTCCACGGAACATCTTTTACTTTTCGTAAACGTTTTTTTGAAATAGTAATCGTTTGTGCTTGTGGCAGAAATTTTTTTTTTAGCCGATTATATTCGATAATAGCTCTTTCACTTGCTGTTACAGATGAAGGATCAAAGTTAATTAAATGCAATCCATCCAGAGATGTTACTCGGGACAGCGCAACATATACTTGACCACAACAAAATACAGAATTACCTATATCCATAATAGCGTTTTGCAAGCTTAATCCTTGGCTTTTATGAACGGTTATGCCATAACTCGGAGTTATGGGAAATTGTTTTCTAATAACATATGCTGTATCGGATACATGCAATACTTGAAACTTGACACTTACTCTTTCAATAAAATACTCCAAACCAGACGGTAAAAGAAGTTTAATCTTTTCTACATAAGCAGTAGATGTATCCTGCACAACAGAAATAACTACCAATTGTACCATTTACGAGGCCCAAACTGGCATCAATATTGCGTCTTATCATAACTTTCGCTCCAATTTTAATTGTAATTTGTTTTGAAAGCCCAGCTGTTGTGGTATTATCATCCTCATTATCCGTCAATTTTTTGCTACTCTTTCTCTGACAGATTTATTTCTACATTCCAATGTATCTTCAGCAACTAATAATATTTCTCTTGAAGCAATACGACTTAACATTGCAGTGTTAAAAACATCGCACATATGACGAGTAGGCAGTAAACAAACGGTATCAGACGACAAATTATCAATAAAATCACACAATTCGTATAATCTTGTTTTAAAGACTTGCCTTTGAAAGATATCTTTCTTTTCTCAAGAATCTCAGAATCAGATTTTGTCAATAAACCAATACGAACTCTCGAGAATAATTCACGATAAGATCCGTCTCCTTGCTGGCGCATGTTGATCGTCAATTCATCATATTCAAATTCGTCCCACAAAATGTTTTTTGTAGTCCCCATACTGCCAATATATTTACCAAGTTCTTTGTTCGATAATGGAACAAAGACAAAATCTTCACGTACAGGAGGTAATTGAAGCAGATCTCCAAATAAAAGAATATGCTTTCGACCAAACGAAGCCTCGTCAAAGGTGTCAAATATTTTACATAGACGCAAGTTTATATACATCAAAGTTAAATTAGATATCATTGACACTTCATCAATTATAATAAGAATAACATCTTTGAGATCTGCCCGTAAAACTTTCAAAACGTGTGGAGCTAATTGTTTATACTTAGAAGTCTGACCATGTTCAACAGGTAACTGCAGCAATCTATGAACTGTCAAACCATTGATATTAAACGCTGCTATACCAGTAGGTGCTGCTACAGCAGTATTCTTGTTGCGATTTTATCCAGCATACAATCGTTTTAATTAAGAAACTTTTACCAGTACCTCCTTCTCCACTAACGTATAATCGTAATGGTTTATAATTATCCGACGATATTGGTGTTGTCGATATCCGACGATGTTATGGCGTTGATGACTCTATCAAATACTCTTTTTTGATCTGCGTTCAGCTTTGAAATCATTTCAGATACATCGATTTCCTGATCTAATTTGTCAACAAGATCCTTAAAATCTTGCATTGCTTCACCAGCCTCAACATTTTGAACACCTATTAGATTATCAGGATCGTCTTGAGACACATGCTGTTTTTCCAACTCATCTAAATGTTGTTGAACTAATTCCTGCGCAGTTTCAAATGCTTTTTGCAATTCCTCTAATTTTTCATGATACTGCAATGCTTTCTCAAGATGTAACTTTTCCTTGTGAAATGATTTTGCATAAGTGTCACATCCATCTTTAAGATCTTCTATTTTCCGCCACGGTTTAAACATGAGCAGTAATGAAAAGAAATAATTTTCCGGCTGCGTATTGACATTGCATCTATAGTGATCAATAAGATGTCCACGCTGTCGCCGTTTCAGATAATAACCATTCTTCATCTTATACTGTTCAATATTTGTACCTTTTGGTTTGATTTTCGAAATCTCATACCATTGTGCAAATTTATACAAAGACATGGATTCCAATTCTTCCGGTCTCTGTGGATAATGATTATCTATTATAGATGGACAAAATATATCTGTAGAATCTCCGTCAAGAGCTTCAATTTCCTTATAGCCTTTTACTTTTCTGTGTCGTATCTGATTAACATTTAACCATCTAATAGTCGTATTTCGATCAGTCCCATATAAAGGAATACATAGCAATCCATCAGCACCTTCAAGAGCTCCACATTCCCTATTACTAATGCCTCGCACAGCATATTTCCAAATTTTTCTATGCAATGATTCCTTTTTCTCATTTTTACTATCAAGGATAGCATCAGATATTTCACTTTTCGCTGCTTTATTTATGTACTTAGTAATATACCAAGTAAGCAACGTGGATTTTTCACCAATATATTGTATATCGACATTTCCTTCCACTGCAGTAAGAAGGACAGTATTATAATCATTTATGATTGTCTCAGCATCTGTTCGAGGAAGATCATAAAGCCTACTTCTATTTTTCAATCGTTTTCTACCTGCTATCGAACTCACGACATCTCTGATAATCAACGTTTCCGTGACAGGACGAGGAAATCCGAAACGACATACACGAGTCGTTTTACGTTCTATTTTTTTAGAACGAAGACAATAATCGTTATGTTTGTGTCGTTGATGCGTATTGACTCGTCTGTATAATAATGGTGAAATCTTTGGATCCGGCATTTTACATGTTATATGTTGCAAAATAAATTTAGAAACCTCTTCAACGGAGGATTCACCGATAATTGGCGCACCTTTAATCCAAACTAATAAATAAAAATATTGTATACCTCTACCTTTTGGTATTCTCGTCGCCAAAAGTAATGTGTTACTTCTCCGATCGGGTGATCTTTGGAATAAATAAAATCAAGGAATGCTTCGAATTTATTATCAAGAAACCTTGACGTCGACACGGGATCCCTAGCAACTAGTACACTAATGGGCGTCGAATCGTCAGGCCATCCATTTACTTCACGAATATATGCACTTAAATCATTCATTAGCCACTCAGCAGGGCTCCATGTTAGGAAAAATGTCGCAGGTCCGTAATGTTGCGTCATACATCTTAAATTATTTCTTGGTCGATGCCAGTATTGTTCCGTATTTCTTAGAGTGGCAAATATTGTACTCAAGTTAGATTCTAATGCATCTGTCTCCATTGCTTGTAAATATTCTGAAGCCGTATAACGATTAGTTATATTCAGTTTGTGAAAAATACCACGTTTCAATTGACGCATATTCAATTAATGCAACAAAAAAAATAAGAATTGTATATTTAACCTGAATTGTGTATGTTTGGACATCAAACGACATTTAACAAATTCATGGTTGTGAAGTTTAACCTGTCTAGTTTGGTGTTCTCCATTAACACCAAGAGGATATAAATCTGGAAAACATAATAGATCTAACAATTTCTCACAATTGTCCAAAGGCAAATCGTCAATTTTTAACATTTGATATAAGGCGGTATCACTTTTACATTCTTTTTTTTTTCATATAAAGGATAAATAGTATATTGCTCGTAATAATTATTATTTTTGTCAAGAACCTGAGTTATCATTGCCTTACGCTGATTATTTAAAGTAGCGTCTACGTTGTTTTCTGTTTCTTGCATTGGACTTTTTGGACTCAATTCGTGTTCGTCATCCGAATCAGATTTACTACCATTTTCATCTGTCTTCTGTATTTCATATTCTGGATTTTTTAATAATGTATGTAAAGAAAAATTATTATAAGTATCTGGTAATACAATATGAGAATATAAAGGATTATGTTCTTTTAACCACACTAAAGCGTCAAAAACTTTCTTAACGTCTACCATTTGTTCCCAGATAATTTTTTATTTTGTCGGAACATTTCTAACACGTACAAAGTACAGTTCATGATTGGTATTAATTGGATCCTTATCAGAACATATTTTGTTCAATGTCTCTTGCAAAGGGGGGTAACGGTAAATGAAACGTTCTACCTTTTACTTTTTGTACCATTCGTCTGTGAGGAAATTTTTTCTTACTAACAGGTTTCATTGAAACGACAGTTTGAAAAACTTTAGCTCTTTGTATAAGAATTTTTTCAAACTCGTTAAGACATGATATTACTTCGGGTGGATCATGTACAAATAGATCATTTAAAACGCAATACGCAGGCATTAATCCGTCACGGAATTTTTTGTCACAGTAACGACATATGTATTGCGGGGTAATATTATGCTTTTCTAAATGCGCCATTAAATCTCTCCAAATTGGAATACCTATTTGTGCTTTAAGCTTATTAAATTCGAAGACACTTCTTTTATAACACAGTTTCTCACATGATGCACAAACATACCGAGGTGTGTCCATGGAGCGTTTAGCAAAAGCCTTAAATGCATTTTTATATCGAGACATGATTTCATCATCACTCAAAGTAGTACAATTCTGCTGATGTTTGTACATATTTGCTTGTTGTTGTGCCAAAGTTATAATTTCGTTTAATGTGTCCAAATCAGCAGAAGTTAAAGCCTTCTCCAGATTTAACATCTTGTTATGTAATCTTGTCATTTGATAAACTAAACGTTTAATAAATCTCACCGTTGGAAAATGAGGTGATAATAATAGAACAGGAAGAAATGTCGCTTCGCAAGTTGTATCATCAATGTAACAAGCATGTGTGTGACCCTGTCTATTCGGATCCTTCATTGTACATGTATGAATATTTTGTAACAATTGTGGTATTTTCTTTAAAGTACATGTACTTATCGTTTTAAGGAATTGTCCATAACGATCGATTAGAAACAGATCAATTTTACACAAAGCATTGCATGACCATGACTTCTTTGCTCGAGCTTGCTGCAAAGGTAATACATTCATAAGTGTACCTTTCTCGTTCATCACCAAAAGTTGTGATGAAGTAATGTTACGATATGTATCGATAAAGTAATTTTCGGACGAAGCTGTATGTCGCGATATGCCACATAATGCACGTTTTTTATCGTCAATTGTAGAGCATTCAGCGACAAGAGTCAAGCATACTTGTGATTTCTTTTTAAGTACAGCTAATACTTTAAAAATATCGCGGACAAAACTGTCTCGAATACGCATACACCAACGTACGATTCTTTCTGCTTCTAATCGTCTTTCAGTAGAATTTTTAATATCAAGTTTCTTTTCAATGTCTTTTCAATTGCCACAGGATTAAGAAATTGTATATAATTTCGAGACCAAAACTGGTGATATTTTTTAGTGATATTTTTGGCAATATCGTGATTTTTGTTTGCAGCTACGGATTTAGAACTCTTTCTCTCATAAAATTGTTTATTATAAAGCCACTTACGATCAGAATAACTTCTGTATCTATCTCGTTCTTGCTGAGAATGTATAAGATAACGTTTTCGCTTATTAAGGCGTTTATTTAATAAGTTATTTTTATATCGACCTTGTTGTTTAGCACGATTATTGTCCAGATTTTTTTTGTATCGATCCCGTTTCTTAGCACGATTATTTTCTAGATTCTTTTTATATCGATCCCGCTGTTTAGCGGCACACTTTGCAGCGCGATTTTCTAAATTCTGTTCCTCTGCACGACGTTTTTTAGCGCAATTTCATTGAAAATGTCTGCTCATACGTTGAGCAGTCGCTTTAACCTCTCTATCTCTTATTACTGCTAATGGAAGTACTATTTGAGGATTAGCACATTGCGAATCCTGAGGAAAATGTTCAATAACATTATTTTCCAACATTTGTACCAAATGTGAACGCATTAACCTCTGTTCATACTTTACTTTGTCAGGTTTAATATTGAATAACAATGAAGTCGCAAAAGCAATAGCAAAAACACCACAATCGTTAGTGTTCGGTTGATATTGCACAGTAGGAAATTTGACAGGCTGTTTCTTAAAGTCATATGTTGGAAATAATCCTTTCAAGAATTGCTCATGGTGTTTGTGCAATGTTTTTCTATTTTGTGAATCATAGATATATATATTTTTTGTATCGTAATAGCTGCATACCCAATGTCCATCTGGATTTGATGCAGCTGTCTTTACTGAACCTTCCGAACTGTGCAATATTTGTATATGTTTTTTACCTTGTGTTACAGATGGAATAAGTTCAGGCAATTGTAATAGACATGTATCGGCAGGTGTATAATCTGAACAATTTCGCAAAAGTCGATGGAAAAGATCTATATGCACATCCCAAAGCCATTTGCCTCGAATAATTATATCTTTATGTTCAGGCTTTAAAATAACATTATTTGATAAATTCTGTTCGTATCGCGGTAATTATGCATATTAAGACCCCACTCGCCAATGACCTTGAACTTGACATATGTTGTCAAGGTCACCCTCCTGTGTGACCTTCAGAAGGTTTTAGCCGGCGGTCATTGTTTATTAAAAAGTTATAAACAAAAAAGTTTGAAAAATATAGCAGTTATTTTGAGTATTAAAAGGCATAAACGACCTTGACCTTGACATATGTTGTCAAGGTCACTCTCCTGAGTAACCTTCAGAAGGTTTTAGCTGGCGGTCATTGTTTATTAAAAAGTTAAAAACGAAAAAACTTTGGTGGGGAGTTATTTAAAGCAGTAAATTGTTGGTATATTGAAAGGAAAGTTATTTAAAGCAGAGAATAGTTGATATATTGAAAAGTATATACACTGTTTTACGTATTAGAAAGCGTGAATACAAGCATTCTCTGCATTAATCATGGCAAAAGCATGTTAAACCTTTGTTAAAGCAGATAATAGTTGGTTATTGACAAAACCTATAGGTTAGTGACGCGCTTTACAAGTATGTGCTTTCTAAGTTGAAGCACATACAAAGCACATACTTATAAAGCGCCCCACTAACCTATAGGTTAGTGACGCGCTTTACAAGTATGTGCTTTGTAAGTTGAAGCACTGTGACGTGGCCCCGTGTGCCCGTCACTGGCGCCCGTGGCGCGTACGCCACCCGCACTTTAGACACTCTCGCGTTATGTCTCCGTAGTTTGGATTACAGAAGGAGACGGCCGTACGGCCCAATTGGGCCGGGTGGCGCCATCCGCCGGCGCGGTGGCGCACCCGTTTAGGGACTGAAGATCGAGCCTGCGAAGGGATCCGGCACTGTTGGGTTGATTGCGAGCGAGCGAGGACGTGAGGCGAGGAACCCTTGGGCGGACTGCGAGCGAGGGCGGCGGCCCTACGAGCCCTTATCCGTAGCGAGGAGGAAGGAACGTGGACCATCGTCGTGTAACGCCCAGCAATCCCGAGGCTCAGGTATCGAGGAATAGCGTGGCGGAAAGTCGAGTACCGTTTCGCGTTTTGGAGAGATGCACGCAGGACCGCCTCTCGGCCTACGTGTAATTTGTGGAATCCTTCGGGATTGTATCGTTGAGTGAATCCTTCGGGATTGTATCATTCATACGGGTCAGACCGATCCCGCCCGCTACCTCCTCGTGTAGAAATTAACGTGGGGCCTGTTCTTTCCCGACTCGACCCTTCCAGAGCGTGTAATTCGCGTGAAATATGTGTGTCGTCGTACGGTAGAGCGTGTCGCGCCTCACAATCCTTTTGCGTATTTCCGGAGTGATTCGCTAATCGACTCGACAGTCATCCGTCCGTCTAATCTGTCGCGTGCTCTTTTCGTGTACGTAGTTTGCGTCTTCTTTCGCGTTTAGTCGTTTAGATTTTCGTCCTTTCCCCGCGTGTAGTCGTTCTACGTTCCTCGTGTCGCGTATATTAGTTGTACGTTCTTTTCGCGTTTAAATTAATTATCGCGCCCGGTACTTAGGGGCGTCGAAATCACGTGTTCGGGGTGTGCTACTCTTCCGCGTCGTACGTGTTGTCGTGTGCCTTGGCGAAGGTCTCGCGCGTGCCGCGTGTATTGTACGGCCGCGTATGTTATTCACTTTTTTTTGCGTGCGGTACTTATATATAATCTTTTGCGTGCGGTATTCCGTTATGATCTTTTGCGTGCGGTACTCTATTAAAATCTTTCACGTGCGGTACTTATAGTATAATCCTTTGCGTGCGGTACTTATATTACCAAGCACGCGTGGTGTACCTTGAAAAAGTCGAAGTAGTTATCTTTGTACCTCGAAAAAATCCAAATAATATCTTTACCTTGAAAAAATCGAAGTAATGTATTCCTTGAAAAAATTGAAGTAATATATTTATTACAAAAAAAAAGAAATGATATCTTTAAATTGCGCCAATTAAATATATATTATATCGAAAAATAACTATTGTTCTTTTAAAAAATGTATTCCCATTGAAGTAAAAAGATTAATATATAAAATGTGAAAAATTTTAGTGAAAAAAACTTGGCGCTGCTAAATTTTAAAATATTTGAAAGCAATAAATAACTAATTTAAAATATTAAATTAATAATTACAATGTGAATGTAGAGACTTTCACACATTAATTTAAAGTACTTTTTCCATTTATAGAAATTGTTTCATTAATATATATTATTATGTTTAGCAGCGCCAAGTTTTTTTCACTTAAATTTTTCACATTTTATATATTAATTTTTTCACTTCAATGGGAATACATTTTTTAAAAGAACAATAGTTATTTTTCGATATAATATATATTTAATTGGCGCAATTTAAAGATATCATTTCTTTTTTTTTGTAATAAATATATTACTTCGATTTTTTCAAGGAATATATTACTTCAATTTTTTCAAGGTAAAGATATTATTTGGATTTTTTCGAGGTACAAAGATAACTACTTCGACTTTTTTAAGGTACACCACGCGTGCTTGGCGTCTTTTTTTCTACCTTTTTGTAAAAGGTAATTTTGTACGGATATCACCCCTTTTTGTTACAGATACATCAAACGCCATAATGACTATCGACATTGACATTTATGTCTGATAAAATCAAATGTAAATATTTTTTGTATTATAACTTACAAGAATTATATCTGAGAGTTTGACATCCTTAAATGTGCAGTGTAGTTTGTATAAATTTATAAATCATTTAAAAAATTAAGACACAAAATATGAATATATTAGGCAAAGTCAAGTTTGTCGAGAGCATATTATGCAGTGTTTGCTAATAAATTTTGTCGAAAGAAAAACAGATTTGATACAGAATTTGGCATGTACGATGCTATTGGCAGAATGTTATAGTAGATAATATATGTATAGTAAAGTTTGTTAACAAAATAAGACAATTAATAATTTATAATACAAACTACACTGCACATTTAATTAAGGATGTCACTATCAGATATAATTTTTGTGTTATAATACTAAAAATGTTTAGATTTAATTCTATATCAGATATATTCAATAGTCATTATTAGAGAAAAAGAGAGAGAGAGAGAGAGAGAGAGAGAGAGAAAACGCGAGCGGGGAACGCGAGCGGGGAACGCGAGCGTGACCGCGAGAAAGAGCAATACGTACGATAGATATAACCTCGCCATCCTCGCTCAGGGTGTATCCCAGGAACCAGCCATCCACAAGGCGCGAACTCTGTCACTCTAGCACTCATGTACTCCGTTCGGAGTGTTCGGACGCGACGACGCGGACGGAATATTTCTCGACGACGCGGACGTCTGAAGCGGCCAATTATATGTACGAGTTTGACTCGCGAGTCCGGCTCGGCGAGCTTGATTCGCGAACCGGACTCGATCGTTTTTCACCACACACACACACACACACTCCCGAATAGTCTCGATTCTATAAACGTTGATCCCGTTGATCTAATCTCGACGACGCGACGCGGACGTCTAAAGCAGCCCGTAACATGTACGAGTTTGATTCCTTTAGCCGGACTCAAACGTTTTTCACCACACACACACTCCCGAATAGTCCCGAAATTTGTCTCGGACGCCGAGCCCGTCTCGTAACATCTTACCCACGAACGAGTAGAAACCGAGCCGAGCCGGACTCGCGACGTGTATGGGCAGCTTTATGGTTATGTTATGTTTACATGTGTCACATCACATGTGATCGAACTAATGCCAGCGCCGCATCGCATAACGGCAAGGCTACGAAAGTTACAAAATCAGCAACTCCAGTGCTGCTGCCGCGCGCCGTGGCGAACGAAGCAAACGGAGAACGGCGACGTTTCTTAATTGAAAATTTTACACTTTATCCTATGCATCGTAATATCTCCGCTCGTAGGGCACGTAGCGGAAAAATAAAAACACTTTTCTTATATAAATTTGGTCCAAGCTTTACGATAAGCCTAGTTAGAACTTGATCCGTTTACTGGTTGTCGAGATCTCAAAATCTCGGGTACTCGCAACTCGTCGCGTCGCGTATATAGAGCCACGGCTGTCTCGCTCCGCGCGTATTGGCGCGAGACACTACCGTGTCTCTTGAAAATCTTTTGGGTGCGGTACTTATATTATAATCTTTTCGCGTGCGGTACTTATATTAAAATTTTTTGCGTGCGTCCCTTAACGTTCGTTATACTCTCTTGCGTGCGGTAATTCATTCGCGTGTATTCTGTGCGTGCGTCACTTAATGTTCGTTATAACCTTTTGCGTTCCGTAAACCAGGGATAATCTTCCGCGCATGATATACCCCGCGCCTACTCTCACGTTAGGGAACTTCGCGTGTATAATACCATTTGTGTGGACTCTTGACTTCTGTCTCGTGTGCGGGAAATAATTCGTGTATCTACGGGCCTTCACCGGTCTTCGCGTGCAATATATAATCCCTGTGTAACCTTTTCGTAGGTTACTTCCTCTTTGCGTACGCTGTACCCTCTTTGCGTTCATCTAGTCGAGAGTACGTTATATGTTTCGCGTCGAACCCGTGCGTTCTATCTCCTGTACGTTAGCGTCTCCGCGTATAACCATTCGGTTGTGAAGAAGTTTTCCGCGGCCTCGGCGATATTCGCGATATTGGACCATCTGCTACGAAGAACTTCCACGCTTCTCGTTACGTCCCGAATTGTGGGAGGGCGAGCGAAGCGCACCAAAGAATCCTGAACCTTAAGATTATATTATATTATGAATTTGATTATCGTTGTCTTTGCTTCAACCACACCATAGTCAACCTCCCCTAGATCCGGTCGACAGACGAACCACACCCTTTACCAGAGAGTGAGCAGCCGTCGCAATCGGCCCGAGCATATTAGAGTCCGGTCTTGAGAGAATTAAATGTCACTTTTCGCGAGGATTATTTGGAGTAAGTTGAGAGGCATTTTGGGGAGTTAACGTGAACGGTGGTGTGGCCGTCTTCACACCTGGCGCCCAACTATCGTGTTTGAGGTTAGATACTGTTCTGGGTAGAGAATGCTCGGTCACCTGATTGGGTTTTGCCGTACGCGATTCTACCCGGTCGCCCGGGGACTTGAATAGCGTCGCAGCACATACTCTCTATTCTCTGCTTTAACTTTTCTTTCTATATATCAACAATTCGCTACTTTAACTAACTTTCCTTCGTTCATACATGTACTATTTCCACATAAATATTATAGTCATTTATGTCTATTAGTACTCAATATAACTGTTATATTTTCAATTCTTTTTTGTTAATAACTTTTTAGTAAACAATGGCCGCCGGCTAAAACCTTCTGAAGGTCACTCAGGAGGGTGACCTTGACAACATATGTCAAGGTCAAGGTCATTGGCGAGTGGGGTCTTAATATGCATAATTACCCGGATCGCTGCCGCTTTGTAGCACGATTTTCTAAATCTTGTTCCTCTGCAGGACGTTTTTTAGCACACTTACTTTCAAACTGTTTATTTGTGTGTTTAGCAAGCGCTTCAGCCTCTGTAGCCTTTATTACTTCTAATGGAGGTACTTTCTGAGAAATACCAGATTGTAAATCTTGAGCACGATTATCTGGTAAATTCTGTTCGCGTCGCTGTCGCTTTGTAAGGCGATTTTCGGAATCCTGTTCCTCTGCAGGACGTTTTTGAGCGCAATTATTTTCAAAATGTCCATTTGTATATTTAGCAAGCGCGTTGGCTTCTCTCGCTTTTATTACCGCTAATGGAAGCACTGTCTGAGCATCACTTTGTGAATCTTGAGGAAAATGCTCAATTGTATTCGATTCGAAAATCTTTAACAAATGTAAACGTATCATTCTATGATCATATCTCACTTTGTCAGGTTTAATATTGAATAACAATGAAGTCGCAAAAGCTATAGCAAAAACTCCGCAATCGTTATAGTTCGGTTGATATTGCACAGTAGGAAATTTGACAGGATATTTCTCAAAGTCGTATGTTGGAAATAATCCTTTCAAGAATACCTTATGATGTTCGTGCAATTTGTTTTCATTTAGTGAATCATAGATATATATATTTTTTGTATCGTAATAGCTGCATACCCAATGTCCATTAATATTTCTCTTTTTGGGATCTGTACACTTTAATGGAGCTGACGAACTGTGCAATATTTGTATATTTTCTATCTTCTGACATACGTGGAATAGATTTAGGCCGTTGGTTTCGCCATGTTCCGACAGGTTCATAATCTGAACAACTTCGTACAAGTGTATGGAAATGATCCATATGATCGTCCGTGATCCATTGACCTTGAGTAATTATGTTTTTTTCTGTAGGCTTTAAAATTACTTTATTTGCTAAATTCCGTTTGGATCGCTGTCGCATTGTAGCGCGATTGTCTAAATCCTGTTCCTCTGCACGAGGTTTTGTAGCATAATTACTTTGCAAATGTGTCTTTGTACTTTTAGCAATCGCTTCAGTCTCTGTCGCTTTTATTACCGCTAATGGAAGTACTTTTTGAGAAATACCACATTGTGAATCTTCAACACGATTATTTGGTAAATTTTGTTCGCATTTTTGTCGCTTTGTAGGGCGATTTTCTGAATCCTGGTCCTCTGCACGACGTTTTTCTGCGCAATTTCTTTGAAAATGTCTGCTCATACGTTGAGCAGTCGCTTTAGCCTCTCTATCTCTTATTACTGCTAATGGAAGTACTTTTTGAGGATTAGCACATTGCGAATCCTGAGGAAAATGTTCAATAACATTATTTTCCAACATTTGTACCAAATGTGAACGCATTAACCTCTGTTCGTACTTTACTTTGTCAGGTTTAATGTTGAATAACAATGAAGTCGCAAAAGCAATAGCAAAAACACTACAATCGTCAGTGTTTGGTTGATGTTGCACAGTAGGAAATTTGACAGGCTGTTTCTTAAAGTCATATGTTGGAAATAATTTTTTTAAGAATTCTTTATGATGTTCGTGCAATTTTTTTTTATTTTGTGAATCATAGATATATATATTTTTTAGATCGTAGTAGCTGCATACCCAATGTCCATTTACATTTCTCTTTTTTGGATCTGTACATTTTATTGGAGCTGACGAACTGTGCAATATTTGTATATGTTTTCTATCTTTTGGTATCTCTTGAATAAATTCAGGCAATTGAATTTGCCATGTTTCGGCAGGTTCATAATTTGAACAACTTCGTAAAAGTATATGGAAATAATACATATGATCGTCCGTAATCCATTCGCCTCGAGTAATTATATTTTTTTTTCAGGCTTTAAAATAATATCTTTTGTCTTGAGGGACATTTTATTTAAAATAGGCAGATAATAAACCTCGAAAAATGTCTTGCAGTCTTTTGCAGGCGCACAGCACCCGGTTTTTGTAAGCTCACAGTAACTGTTTTTCTTTTGTAGGCGCACAGCACCCGTTTCTTTGTAGGCGCACAGCACCCGATCTTTGCAGGCGCACAGCACCCGTTTCTTTGTAGGCGCACAGCACTCGGTCTTTGCAGGCGCATAGCACCCGTTCTGTTGATAGGCGCACAGCACCCGTTTCTTTGTAGGCGCACAGCACCCGATCTTTGCAGGCGCACAGCACCCGTTCTTTTTATAGGCGCACAGCACCCGTTTCTTTGTAGGCGCACAGCACCCTTTCTTTGCAAGCGCACAGCACCCGTTGCTTTGTAGACGCACAGCACCCGGTCTTTGTAGGCGCACAGTACCCGTTCTTTTTGTGGGCGCACAGCACTCGTTTCTTTGTAGGCGCACAGCACCCGATCTTTGCAGGCGCAAAGTACCCGATATTTGCAGGCGCACAGTACCCTTGTATTCGCACACAGAACTCGTTTTATGCAGATGCACAGTACTCTTGTATCACCACACAACCGTATTATATAAGTAATGAAAAAAAAATATACTTACCTTACCAGAAGGAATTCTGCTGGAATCCTTGTAAATCCTATACAAATAAGGAAATAAAGCATTGTAGAGAATTTAAACAACTGTATCCATTCAGTGGAATAACTGGTAAAACTGCTATTTAGAGGACCCACTTCCAGTGACCTTGACCGTGACATATGTTGTCAAGGTTATCATGACCCTGCACAACATTTAAAAGATTTTAGCAATGGCCCGTTTTTTATTAAAAAGTTATTAACAAAAAAGTGAAACACACATAACAGTTATTTTGAGTATTGAAAGGCATAAACGACTAATATTTATGTGGAAATAATACCTGTATAAATAAAGGAAAGTCATTAAAAGCAGTAAATCGACTGTGACTCACGTAATGGAAGCCCACCCATACAACAATTGGTTTATGTTAGGGTTATTATTAATAAAGAACAAGCGACGGCTAAAACCTTTTGAAATTTACTCAGGAGGATGACCTTGACAACATATGTCAACGATATGTCAAGGTCATTGGAGGTGGGTCCCCTAAACAGCAATTTTACCGAATGACCATATTAGCACATAACATATAATCCGGTCACTTTATGGAATATTCACACTGCGTCCGATTGCGTCCGATGTTCGACTACGACGATCTGACATCCAATAAAAGAATTTATTATTAGAGACAAAAATTTCTTATTGGATGTCGGATCGTCGTACGTCGAACATTGGACGCAGTGTAAATCCTCCATTAGACTTTCTTTTCAAAAAAAATCCGAGCTAGCTGAATTTTGGTATGTAGCTTTATTTAGTAGTTAAACAAATACATTAAAAATTCCCATCAATCCATTGTGAGCTAAAAATTTTACAGCGAATAATAGGTGTAAAAAATGAGTGTTTAATAAATATCTCCTTACCTATTAATTCTATGACTAAAATAGCTATTACCAAATTTATAGATTAGAAAATTTCCTACAAAAAAGATGTTATACTTTTTCTTCGTACAAGGCACCGTTATCACGTATTATACGACTTACCAAGTTGAAATGTATAGTTTATGAATAATAACACTGTTCAACACCATTTTGCAACATGAATGTGTATGGTCATTGCCGATGTTTTTTTCCCTTCTGAACACGATTTTGTTCAAATTTGACTGTCACTTCAAAATTTTGAGATAAATGGCGTCAAAGAGGCCCAAAACGTCCGTTTTTCTCAAAATTTTGAAGTGATGACCAAAAAATGTTCTAATAAAAGTCGTTTATCTTGGAATTTTGCACAAAAAAGGTCTCTTTTATTTTTTTCGTAGGACTAACCCTTTGGCCGGAAACCGCGTTTGAAGAAAAATAGTTGATGATCTCAAAATTGTGGTGATAGCCAAACTTGAACAACGGATTCGTGTTCAAAAGGCAAAAAAACATCGGAAATGACTATTCACACTCATGTTACAAAATGGTGTTAAACAGTGTTATTATTCATAAACTAATAGACCAACTTGGTAAGTAGTATAATACGTAAAAACGGTTACTTGTACGAAAAAAATGTATAGGATCTTTATTGTAGGAAATTTTCTAATCTATAAATTTGATAATAACTATTTTACTCATAGGATTAATAGGTAAGGAGATATTTACTAAAAACTTATTTTTTACACCTATTTGTAACTGCTAAATGAAGCTACATACCAAAATTCAGCTAGCTCGGACTTTTGTTGTAAATTTGGTGTTTTTGTAAGTAAAGTGACTGGACTATTAAGACAATCTTGAAATAACTAACTATGAATTGTAATTTACATCGGCCAGAAAAAAGACGTTCAAATTATTATCATCCGAATATTGCGATAAATATCACCACATGCTTCAGTGGTCGAATTGATACGACACCCGACATGAATTGCGGAAGGTTCCAGGTTCGAACCCTGGCTAAGGTATTTTTCGCAATAAATTCTTCAGTTATTTAAAATTAAAATGAAATCAATTTAATCAGGGGGGGGGGGAAGAAGGGTTACAATCCAAAAAGATGTGTTGTAAGTCTGACAATTCTTGTCAGCGTGTAGTATTCTAAGGTTTGAGGGGAAAAATATGTTCATACATAGAGAAATAATAATAAGCTACTAAGATCTAAGCTCGGACTGTAATGGCTATATTCTATATTGTGTGTGATTGTATATCTCTATTATAGTATTACTGGAATAGTACAAGCGCGCGCTAGGCGCGCGCCATTCAGCTTCTTTACTATACAAAATACTACAAAGCGCGGACTTTGCGCGCGTCATTCATCCTACAGCATTATGTATTTTTTAAATAACGTACATATTTGCGGGTATAATTGTGCAGGTATATACAGAGTGTCCTATATTTTAAATTCCCCAAACAAGTGTCGAAAAATATAGTAGGCAGACAAAAGAGGTCAATTGACGATGATCTTCAATTGACTTTGAATCATGTTAAAAGAATTATTTAAAGATCAACTTTATTTTTAAACACTATAATAGTAAAAGTGTTTTTATTTTTCCGCTACGTGCCCTATGAGCGGAGATATTACGATGCAAAACCCGAAGCTAATAATTTACAATTAAGAAACGTCGTTCTCCGTTTGCTGTGTTTGCCACGGCACAGAGTCGGCGCTAATAGTTCGTAATTTTGTCCCTTTCATATCCTTGCCGTTATACGGCGCTAATTCTACGCATAGAGATGCGTTATAGTTCGATCGATCGATCACATGTGATGTGACATGAGTTACGTGAGTCAAAGTGAGGTGATGATAATGATAGGTGATAGTAATGATAATGATAGTACATCATGATAGGTGATGTAATTTTATTGTCACGCAATATTTAAAACACTTACTTTTATAATCTTTAACATATATTTAAATATAAAATATGATCTTTTATTACAAATGTATTTTTTTGGAATCTAATTGTTAAAAAGAATGTTAGCTTCGTGTGTAACAGTTGTAATAATAGTCTCGTTTCAGATCATTTTGTGATAAAATGTTAATATTATTATATAAATATTAATATCTGAAATAAAATTAAAAGAATAAGATTGACATCTTTTATTTACAAATTGTTATTATAGCCTCAATAATATTCATCACATAAAATTTTCATCTCAAGCTGAAATCTTTTATAAGTAAAATATTAAACTATTAACAATAAAAATTATCTACTATATCAAACTATCGAGGCTATAACTTGTAAATAAATCTATATATCTCATTAGTATAATATAGCTCTTCTTATTAACTTTATACAGGATATTTCCTACGTAAGTAGACAAACTTGAAGAGGATATTGCTCAGTTTATTTTAAAAAGAAAAGATCCTATGAACATATGTCCTAAACTGCTTTATTTTCCAAATCAAAAATTTTTAGATGCGCCCCTGGTGTATCTGAAAATGTTTTATCAGTACTGGAATTTAATACCACATGTACGTATACCAAATTTGAATAAAATCTTTGTAAGCATTTTCCAAATTTCCGAAATTGTCATATTTTTTCTCTCAACTTTGACATCCTATATTTTGAAAACGAAGCAGTTTGAAACACATGTTTATAGGACCTTTTCTTCTTAAAATAAGTCGAGGAATATTTCCTTCAATTTTTTTTGTCTACTTAGAAAATACTCTGTATAAAATTTCATCACGAAATGATCTGAGAAGACTATCATTTACTGTTGTCACACGAAGCTTAGATCATCCTGTACAACAATGCAGCTTCCGAAAGACAAATACACCTGTAATAAAAAACAATATTTAACATGTTTGTTCACAAGTAAAATAATAATAGCAATTTTTTAAATATATATCAATAATTAAAAAGAACAATAAAACAAGTGATGAAAAATATAGAAGACAGACAAGAGAGGTTATTTGACGATGATCTTGAATTGACTTTGGATCATGTTTAGAGGGTTATTTGAAAATCAACTTTATTTTTAAAAATAAAAACCTACTTTATACTGCATATTTTTGTAGCTAAATGAAAACACTATAAAGCTATGTTTCGTTAACATTTATGTAAGATATTTTAAATGTTGTCTTGATATTTCTAATATAAATTATGAAACATCTCAAAGTATTCACTTTTTTACTTTTAATAACGTTACCTTCATACTTTTCTACGTAAAATGTAAAAAAAAATATTTGACTGCTTATTGTACACGCAATCAATTTTGGAAATATCAAGACAAAATTTAAATCTTAACGACAGGTAGCTTTGCTGTAGTGTTTTGAAAACGTCTCGAACATATTTTAAAAAATAATAAAGTTAACCTCGAAATAATCCTCTAAACTTGATCCCAGGTTAAATAAAAGTCATCATCAGATGACACTCCTTAACACCAAACAACTTTTGTCTGAAACGTTTTTCCATATCTTACATATATTTTTCGACATGGCAAATATATGGAAAAAACGCCTTTAAAACACGTCAAAACACTATAATAAAACATTCATTAAGAATTGTCTGAGATGTTTCAAATTTTGATAATTTTATATAAATTTCTCGTAAAGTATTTACTTTTCAATGACTTTCCTTTGATACTTTTGTACGATATATAAATATATTAGTTTTTACATTTGCAATTTTGTAAAATGAAATGCGTCTGCAAGATGCAATCAATTTTTTTAAAATAATTTTTTCTGTTTTTTTACAACGATCGATTCCCTTCATTATTGTACGTATAAAAGTATCAAAGTAAAATCATATTTTATATTAAAAATATTATGACAAAATTTCAAATATCTCATAAAATCTTAATGAAAGAGATCTTTATTATATGTAATAAAAGAATATGTAATAAAAGACGGATGGTTCCATTTAATAAAACATCTAATACATTGACCTTGCCTTGAAGAAGTCACTCAAGGTCAAGTCTACCTGTCCCCCTTGAAACCATACAACCTTTGTATAAAACATTTTTCTGTAGAACTGTGATATCAAGATATTTGATCTGTCAAAACACGTTTTGCGCTGACAGTTACTCTCTTAGCACGAAACGGGTCAAGCGAGAGAACTAATCTCACAACAAATTGTAAACTATCACGCTATATTTAAAACACATTTATAATCATTGACATATATTTGAATGTAAAATATGATTTATTTATTACCCATAAAGTTTATACAGATGTATTTTTTGAAATCGACATTGTTAAAAAGGATGTTAGCTTCGTGTGTAACAGTTGCAATAATAGTCTCCTGTGAGATCATTTTATAATAAAATGTTATTACATAAATATTAATGTTTAAAATGAAATTGAGAGAATAAGATTGATCAATAGTTTCTTCATAAAAAATTTTTATCTAAGATCTTTTATAAGTTAAATGTTAAACTATTGACAATAAAAATTCTCTATATCAAGCTATCGAGGCTATAACTTGTAAATAATTCTGCAAATCTCACATTATTGTATCTTGTAATATAGTTCTTAATATAAAAATCTCATCTCGAAATGATCTGAGAAGACTATTATTACTGTTGTCACACGAAGCTTAAAACATCGTGTCATGCAGCTTCCAAAAAACAAATACATCTGTAATAAATAATTATATTTAACATTTTTTTTTTACAAGTAAAATAATATCGAGACTATTTATGATTCAATGAAATATATTTTCTATTCCACTTGCAAATAAAAATTTAAAATATAATCATTTTTTTTTTTTTTTGGTAAGTATAACTTAATTTCGTTCTTTTTCTTCATCTATAATTTTAACTTAGTTACATTTTTTTGGTAACTAGTAACTAATTTAATAGTTACTCTAATAGTTACTTTATATTTTTATTTTATACTTTATATTTTTTTGCTTTTAATCAACAAATAAGAGAAGTCTCGAGTCCGCACAAAAAGAATTGTATTAATGCTTAAAATGGAATAATTGCCACGTAAACTTTTTATTAAAAGTTTTATTAATTTTTAAAAAATTTAATTATACTATGTTTTATATTATACAGGGTATTCCCGGGTTCAACGACCAAACTTAAAATATGCGTGTATAGGATCTCAAAACAAGAAAACTTTTCCTCTACAGGTATACTCGCAAACGCTTTGTTCAAGAGATATTAACTTCTGAAGTTACAAAATTAGGAATGAATAATTTCGAAATAATATAGGTTTATCCTCTTTACTGCTAAACAGTAATCAAAATTAAAATACTTATCCTTTTTACTGTTTTACAGTAACCAAAATTTAAGTATTATATATTTTGTTCAGAATGATAGCTTCTAGCCCAGAGACAAGCGTTGCACCTATCAATAAAAGAACAAGTGGCTAATTGACATTGTGCGTTTGTTATTCCTTCTCGCACGCTTGCACTAACTTCCGTTTTTGTTATGATTAAAGGTCATTTCATACATTTTTCATACAGGCATTTTATACACTTTTTGCTTGAGAACATTCCGTTCAAAAAATCTATTGGTGTTAAATCATTTTGAACAGGATATTTATTACTTAAATTTTGATTACTATAAAGCAGTAAAAAGGATAATTATTTTAATTGTGATTACTGTTAAGCATTAAAAAAAATATTTATTATAATTTTGATTAATGTTTAGCAATAAAGAAGATTAGAAGATAATGATTATAATTTTGATTACTGTACATTTTGATTACTGTTGAGGATAAACCTACTTTATTTTGAAATTATTTATTTATAATAGTTCTGCAACTTTAAAAGTAAATATCTCTTGAACGAAGTGTTTGTGAGCATACCTCCAGAAGAAAGTCTTTCTTGTTTTGAGATCCTAAACTCATATGTCAAGTTTGGCCGTTTAACCCGGGAACATCCTGTATAAGTTGACATAATTAAGTATGTAATACATAATAAATTATTAATTCAATAAAGTTTGAAATATAGGCTAAAAGTAAACATACATATTGTTATATATAATAATTTAATGTGTAACATACCTCAAGGCACACAAACACGAAGTTGCACACCCACAGCTGAATGCCCGCAATACAAGAAATCCTATTAAACACATAAATCTATAAGCTAAAAGAAACAGCAATATCTGGTATAGTTTCTCATAAGATTTTATAATGTGATGACATTGCTGACAACATATTGCCAATAGAAATCAAATAGTATCTGTTATTTCGTACTAAATGTAATTAGAATAAATTATTTAAATTGTTTTGATGGCACATTCTGCTCGGTTTCAGTAAAATTAATTTGCGATCAGAATCTGTTAACAAATTTTGTTTTATTTCTACTGGCATTTCACAGACACAATTTGTAAAATTCTTTTCGAATTTATTTTTGGATAAATTAGGTAAAAGTAAACATACGTTTTGTTATATATAATAATTTAATGTGTAACATACCTCAAGGCACACAAACACAGAGTTGCACACCCACAGCTGAATGCCCGTGAGACTCAAGGCACACAAACACAGAGTTGCACATCCACAGCTGAATGCCCGTGATACAAGAAATCCTATTAAACACATAAATCTATAAGCTAAAAGAAACAGCAAATACTCCACTTGTAAATTATTGTTAATATACCTTACCAAATTGCTATCAAAATACACGTTTACTTCTCTCTATTATATATTTCTTTATTATTGCTTCACTGACATGAAGTGTACCACCAACCATAAACTAAATACACAAGTATAGACATCTGTGACTAAATAAATCATGATATTACCATAAACATGTATCATCGACAATACTATCGCCGATAATGTTACCGATCGTGTAAGAAAAGAAATTATTCTATATATAATACATAAACCATAGATGAGCGGCTAAATAGCAATTAAATGTGATTGGTTAAATCCAAAGAACCAATCACATGCTACTGCTACTTAGTCACGTGAGCGGTCGTGTGCCGTGTGGTATCACTTTCTGTCGCGAGTGTCGCGACTGTCGCCATCAGTCGCTATGTGCTGATGTATTTACGTTCGCAACCGCTTTGGATGCGGATGCGACATTCAATTGTCACGTTTCGGCCGGAAGAAGAAGACGTTTCGGCCGGGTTTTCGCGCATCCGCGGATTCACGCGAGTATACGTGTATACTGTGTATACGTGTGTGTGTAACGTGTATCTAACGTGTAATTATCAAAATTAGTGTCAACTCCAATCTTATCTGTGTGTATCTGTGTGTGTTTGTCCGCGGTGTTGAGCTCGGGAAATCGTGGGTACGTTACGCCCAAGGAACTACGCGGATCACTTCCCCCTGCGGCACGCGCTGCTGCGGATCCGCGCAGTTCCTTGGGCGTAGCGTACCCACGGTTTTCCGAGCTCAACACCGCGGACACACACACAGATACACGTACACAACACTTTGAAGTTGCTGCTAATTATGTAGTTCAATTATTGATACACGCACACACATACAGACGAGGGAGAATTGCAGTACCTCTGCGAGTGTTTAGTAATCGGGCCGTATTGTCCTCCGACGGGAGCAGAAGCCTAAGCAAAGAAGAAGAAGAAGAAGAAGACTTCCCCCTGCGGCCCGCCAATGAAGACAATGAACCGAGGAGAAAAAAGTCAAAGGACAGTGCCGATGGAGACAACAGTAAGTATATTTTAATTAATATTTACATAATTTAACACTTGGTGCGAGACACTACCGTGTCTCTTAATTAATAATAATAATTAATATTATCCTTTTCATGTTACAGATGGAGGATATGTCCGAAAAGGAAATTGAAATGGCGACATTAAAAATGCAAGTGGCAGAATTGCAGCAGCAACTTGAGGCTGCTGCTGCTGCTAAATCAGCGCTGCAGCCAGCAGCAAAACCACCAGCATCATCGCCGTCGTCTTCAGCGACTTCGGCGGCTGCAGCGCCTGCGGCGGTTGCGGCAACTTCGGCGGTTTCGCCGATTTCGGCGAATTTGCCGGTTCCGCTGTCTTCGCCGGTTTTGGCGGCATCAAGTACGTCTCAAACAAGACGTAAGTATAAAAAAATAAAAACGACTATGTTTTGAAATTAATACTTAATAATATTTTTGTAAAATAAGCTTTTCTTTCTGTTGCAGCAAGAAGATGGCAGAAAAGCAAATATGGTCGCGGCTGGAATCGTGGTGGACGTGGCCGCGGCCGCGGCTGGTATCGCGATGGACGTGGCCGTGGTGAACGTGGCCGCGGTGAAGGACGAATTTATCAAACCTTCTATTTAGGTAAGCGAACACGAATGTTATGTAGTAATTATGTTATATATTGTATACAAGCAAACGTCGGCTTGAATATAATAACCGATGTATTTTTTGTTACAGGATAACTTAAGTATTTTGCGACACGTCCGGTATATAAATTCAAGCACGCGCGTGTTATCCTCGTCATCACGAACGGCTTCGGCAAACTCCGTTTTGTGAAGTTTCCAATAAAATACGAAAGGTCTAATATTTTTTTTATCAAATAGCGAGAGAATGTTTTTTATATTTCAAACATATATTTTTATGTTTGTTTCGATGACGTGAATCTCATGTGTTCTATTAATTGAGATAGTTGAATGTTATTTTTATCAAATATTCTGTAAGACAAACTAAATAGGTTTTTTTTTTTTTTGGTCTTTCTCTGATCTCTGGGGTTTCTAGTTTGATATGAAAGCAATGATATTACAAAGCGAGACTTACAATCACAAATTTATTCTATCGGCCTATGCTATTTGAAGATTACAGGCGGTATTATGCCAAGCTCTTGTTGGTTAAATAAAGTCCTGATGTTTCCTCTAATGACAATCGCGCTACAGTATTCTCGTTACTTCGATGTGGGACATGGTCAAAGCTGACTGCTCATCATGAATTCAACCTAACCGAGAGCCACCCCCCTCGGCTTTGTGTACGCGCACAACTCACTTGAAACGCGAATAAAGCTTATTTTGCCTGTGCTATACATAGTTCTTCATGGCAAGGCCATGTAAGTGTACTTAAAGTAACTTTAATCATTAGTCAGCGCATTTTCGCGTTTGGCTTATTTGAGACCAAATTGCATATTTCAGATCTGACACGGTTAAATGTAGATGCAAAATTCGATTGTATTTACTATTTAATCATTATTATTGCGGTCGCATTTTGTTTCGCTAATAATTTTTGGTTTATAAGATCTACTTTAAAGATACTTTATAGTTACTAATATAATATAATAACTAATAGTGATAATGATAATTTTGCAGCAATGTGTATTGGATAAGAATTTTTAATTTTATATTATTATTTATATTATCTTATTTTTTATGAATATAATGTCGCGAAAAGAGTAGTGTTTTGTCATACGCTCATGTGCGTTTAACCAATAATTTGGATTGTATTAACGATATCGAAAACTCTGTGTAATTGTCTTATCATAATATATCGATATGAAAGTAAAAAGATTCATCTTAATAAAAAGTTAGTTTATTTGACACATTTGTTTGTTTGCTTGCTACGGAGTCAATAACATTTATTAACACAAGCTGTCCTTACGTTTGGAACGTTCATAAACGCTCATATATGAAGCTGGTATGCTCTTCGATCAAACTTATTATATATATGAGCATCATATATTTTGTGAATTATAGTTTATGTAAATTAACTGATATTTCTTCGAATGTAGATAGCACGATTCGACATTTTGATGAATACATTATGTACAAGCGCTTCCAGTGACAGCGAGTGGAGTGACGGGGTGGGTCCGGGCCGCAGACCGCCGCCGCCACCACGGCGGCGGCGTTACTTTTTGCGACGTCGCGGGCCTAGGAGCGGCCCCCCCCCCCGTCGTGGTTCCGGCTCCAGGGGGGGACGGCACGTGACAGTGCCGGGGGGAAAGGGCGCAATAATGCGCACAGGAGGTACCCTTCCCCCCTCCTACCCCCTTCGGAACGTGAGGTGGGCCGTCGCCGCCGGTTGATGGCGGTCGGCGGCCGTGTATGGACTCCCCCTCTCATTGAGGGGTGATCGCGGGAGTGGAGCGGGCGTGCGGGCGGGGCTTACCGTACGCCCGCAGTGTAACCCACCCCTGCTAGAAGGGCGGCGGTCTGGGCGGATGTCCCCCCACTCCGCCGCGGCGTTTGCAGGAGGCGGCTCCAGGGAGCCGGAGGAGACGCCATAACGTCTCCCGAGTTGGCGCCCAAACCTGGGTCTTGGCGCTGGGGGCCCCGGAAGAATCAGCGCGTTTCCCGAGGTCCCCATGTCTACGAGCGCCGCGAGGGACATCCGCAGGAGTTTTAGTGGGCAGGGTATGCATGCAGTATCGTGAGCGATGTGCATGCTATACAATCCCACACTCCCCCCGCTATGCCTCTCCCCGGAGGCTGGGAGGGGTCTTCCCCGAAAGGGGCTACTAGTTGAGACCCGGGGCGTAAGCCCTGGGGATTCCAGTAGTGGAAGATCTCCTGCGTAAAAAAAAAAAAAAAATGTACAAGCGCTCTTTCTCACACATACACACACACACGCGCGCGCGCGCGCAAAATTAATTAGAAATGTTTTATTTCTTATTATTGAAATGTTATTTATTTTTGGCTAATAATTTTGCGATATTTAAATATTTAAAGATAACCCCTAACGTGAAATGTACGCTAAGGAAAAATTTATTTTAAATTGATTGAGAATCTATTCTGTTTTGTTATCATTATCTTTATATATGTTTGGCAAGATACAAGCATAATAAATATTGCTGCGTGATTAAACATTAAAAAGAGGATCGAATTCTCTTTTTGCCTTTATTAGAAACGAACTTGGTATTTTTCTGTCTGAGGTAAAGATTTTTGTGATATATATATATTGTGTATATATATATATATATATATATATATACACACAATATACAATTGTATATCTAGAATAATCACAAAAATCTTTACCTCAAACACATTAAACATTTTTCACTTATATATATATATATATATATATATTTTCACTTATATATATATATATATATATATATATATATATATATATATATATAAGTGAAAAATGTTTAATGTGTTTGATTCATCATTATGCGTTTAATACATTAATGAATATTGCGCTACATTTGTAATAATATAAAATACTGATAAAAAACACAATTAAATAGTTTGTTTAAGTTAGAATAATCTAAAATCAATTACTATTCTGGAATAATAAACGATCACATGTATGTATGTACATATGTATGTGTATATCCGTACATATATACATACATATAAATATAATGTATAAAAAAATCGTTGCACACACACCCAACACACACATACGTACGCGCACGCACATCAAAACATTGCAAAATATCGATAATTGAAAAGCGAGCGCGCTGTGACTATTTATTACATAAAATTCCGTGCAAATTATTCAAAAATTGTATTCTCAAATTCTCATCTGTTTTTTATATTAGCGATATAGTATCTTGATTTTTCGATGTAGTTTTATTGTTGCTATTTAATAAGCATAAACATATGTAGAGTACGAAAGCTCTGGTTAAGTCTTTAGAAAGATTCAAGCTTGAGTAAAGTGTGTTTCGGCCTTGAATCGTGTCATGAATTTATGTACATAAATATAATTTTATTGTAAATCATTATTATTACTATGCTTAAATTCGAATCGGTTGAATATTAACTTCTTCGAGAGAGTGTTTTAAATAAATGTCATTACAATTCAGTAGGAGTGTCCACTGATGCCCGAAGGCGAGATCTAGCGATGTAATCGTCATGTTCTTTATTGGTCCCAGCACTATCGATCCGACAGATAATCTCATCTTTCAAAGTTGCGAGTACTCTACGATCTTGTTTGTGGTGAGCTGGTGCGTTTTTTAGAGCTTCTTGAACGTCCGATAGAGCGTCTTCAAACATGCCTAAGTCTACGCGCGCTTTAGCTCTAGCGTAGAATGCTTCGTAAGAAACGGGCCGGATGTTAAGAGCTTCGTCAGCGAGTTCAATAGCTTCGATACAATCCTGTCAAAGAATCATGTTTCACATTATCACCGTAAAAGTAGCGTAAATTTGTTATTGTGCACATTTAGGTCTACGTAACATTGAAAAAATTAAATTACTAACGTTCATCTTGCGCTTGCATCGGCTCAAATTCAAAATGAAGTTCAAATGAAGTTGCGTAAAAGTTTGAAGCTGCAGCATCATATGACTTTGCTCCTGTCCTTGGCCATCTTCTTCTGGCGAAACTGGGAATTTTCTAAGAGCATACGCATATCGATGCGACGCCTCTTTCAGCCTGTTCTTTCGATATAAAACATTACCATCTTCCAAAAGCTTATTTAATAGGATTATCAAAACGTCCGGTTTTCCTGCTGCCATAGCCCATGTAGCAGGACCTAGTTTAGCACCACGACGCAAGAAGCATTGAACCACTGGTATATTGCGACATCCGATAGCTCGGTCCAGAGGTCGCATGCCATGAAGATCAACATGTTCCACCGCGGCTCCCTTTTCGAGTAACAGTTGTACTAGCTTTGGATTACCCTGCATATATTTTTGTAAATAGATCGCGAAAGTAATACACGGCAAAGGACCTGGGTTGTGCGTACGAGAGAAAGGTCTACCTGGAATGCGGCCAAACCCTAAGGAGTTCTACCAGAATTGTCATTCGTATTGACATTAGAGCCGTGATCGAGCAAAATTTGCACGGCGGTTATGCGTCCCCTAACGCAAGCCCAACTGAGAGCGGTGAGTCCCTCCTTGTCCTTCGTTTCTAGAATCGATCCTTTATCGAGAAACAACTCAAGTAGATTAATGTGACCTTCGGAAGCGGCCAATATTAAAGCAGTACGACCAGCGAGATCGCGTTGCTCCAGAAGCGATATAATTTTGTCCGATACTGTATTTATGCTGATGGATAAATTCCTGCGAAATAATTCAAAAACCAATCTTATGCTTGATCGACACAATCAAATACATAGCATATACAACTTGATGACGATCTCAAGTTGAAAAGAGAAAAAACGAACCTTGCAAAAGTCGTTCGGCAGTACCCCAATGTCCCTCTCTGGCGGCGAGCATGAGAGGAGAAAGGCCTTTCGCGTTTACAGCTATAGGATTGGCACCGCGAGCCAAAAGCGCCGAAACCGTCGCAGTCGAACCGTTTGCAGCTGAGATTGTTAGAGCGGTCTCACCGATCAATGTATCAGGACGATCTACGATCACCTCTGCCATGTCTAAAAGATACTCAACAACCGCTTCGTGACCCTGTGACGCAGCCGCGACGACGGCTTGTTGGGCGGCTTCTTCTCTGCCTATTTCCAAAACGCCGTTTTCTGCTTTATTTTCACTGGCTGGTACGACCCAGCCGCATGCAAGAAGATATCCAACTACGGATAATCTTCCGTGTCTTGCCGCATGCACCAAAGGACTTTGGCCGTCTACATGCCCCAATGAAGCACCAGCGGCAGCCAATCTGTCAAGTACATTTTACAACAATAAAGAACTGCGTCGTTCAAGAGAGAGATATATGCAACTGTACCTTCTGACAACGTCACAATGTCTCCCGGCAGCCGCTAGCGATAGCGCGGTACAGCCTTGGCTGTTGGTCAGTTCGACGTCGGCACCAAACTCAAGAAGAAGAGACACCATCTCGACGGAACCATCGGGAGAAAACCTAGCGCATCTGACCCAATATGTATGCCCTTTAAACGACATGAGAAATCTTCTGTGATGTGCTAACCATAACTTTACACTTTTGTCGTTCGATGCAGTAACCAACTAAACACATCAATAAATAAATAATTACGTAACTCGTCTGCAGTAAAATCTGTGACAAATTGGCTATATTTAATTAAGTGCAAAAATTACCTCTTCTCCATTTGGACTAAACTGTACTGATTTCACAGCAGAGCTGTGAGCTTTGAAGCCTAACGAATATCCGGTAATTATTTAGTAATACGGACCACCCTCCGACGACCTTGACCTTGACATATGTTGTCAAGGTCACCCTCCTGAGTGACCTTCAGAAGTTTTTAGCCGGCGGTTCTTATTCGTTAAAAAGTTATTAACAAAAAAAGTTTGACAAATATAGCAGTTATTTTGAGTATTGAAAGGCATAAACGACCTTGACCTTGACATATGTTGTCAAGGTCACCCTCTTGAGTAACCTTCAGAAGGTTTTAGCTGGCGGTCATTGTTTATTAAAAAGTTATAAACAAAAAAAATTTAGTGGGGAAAATTATTTAAAGCAGTGAATTGTTGGTATATTGAAAAGAAAGTTATTTAAAGCAGAGAATAGTTGGTATATTGAAAAGTATATACACAATTCTATGTATTAGAAAGCGTGAATACAAATATTCTCTGCTTTAATCATGGCAAAAGTATGTTAAAGTTTCGTTAAAGCAAATAATAGTTGATTATTGACAAAACCTATAGGTTAGTGACGCGCTTTACAAGTATGTACTTTCTAAGTTGAAGCACATACAAAGCACATACTTGTAAAGCGCGCCACTAACCTATAGGTTAGTGACGCGCTTTACAAGTATGTGCTTTCTAAGTTGAAGCACATACAAAGCACACGCTTGCAAAGCGCGCCACTAACCTATAGGTTAGTGACGTGCTTTACAAGTATGTGCTTTGTTTTTTTTTTGAAAAAAATTATTAGAGTTCTGGAGTTCTCTATCTAAAACTTCAATTTATCAACAATTTGCTGCTTTAAATGTTGTGTTTTGGTAACCTTTTTTGTTAATAACTTTTTAACGAATAACGACCGCCGGCTAAAAACTTCTGAATGTCACTCAGGAGGGTGACCTTGACAACATATGTCAAGGTCAAGGTCGTCGGAGGGTGGTCCGTATTACTAAATAATTACCCGAATATCCTTTAACTTTAAGAACCCAAATTCTCACAGATCTATCTTTTGACGCACTGGCCATAAGGTTTCCGTTCGGCGAATAGCACACGTCCAAGACACCTTCTGTGTGCCCCATGAACTTGTAAGATGGAAACGAATGTCTCAATTGCCATATCATTACTGCTCTCTCCAGGCTACTCGATATGAGTTGTTCGGCATTCGGATGAAAGCTTAAAGCTGTAATTACATTGTTGTGGCCTTCGAAGTATCTTTGGTATGCAGGTTCGCAGGCGGTTTCTTCCGGTGTCTCTTCTGAAATCCACAGTAAAGTAATCCACAATAGTAGATATAAAACAAAGTAAATAAAAATATGCAAAATGAGATCACACGCGATATAAATGGCAAAAGATGAAGTTCTGATTTCAATTGATATATTAGTTTAATGTCATAAGTCGAATCATATTACAAGAATAAATGTTAAGAGTTAGTCCAACATATATTATGTAATAACCCCAAAAATTCGTACTACTGAGTACAGATAATTCTATGATCAAAAAATATTAAACAAACATGGTATTATGCATTAAGTATTGTATTTTCGTGAATTCTTTAGCATCTTGGACCAGCGATGTAATTATCGTAGCAGTAAGAGTAAGAACTGACAATATTGACTCGTTCAATGCGAATGTACGAGTTTATTCGATTTAACTTAATCTCTACTCACGTCTTTTAATTATTATAAGCGGGGGCATATTTTTCATAACGATATTATTTTACTTACGGAGCATCTTGTCGAAAAGATTCGCGTCTTGAAGTTCCAAGAAACATGAATTTCGGAAGTGACTGAAGTAGCTCCGTACCGTGAGATCGTGACATCCCACCCACGAACGAGTAGAAACCGAGCCGAACCGGACTCGCGACGAGTATGGGCCGCTTCACGGTTATGTTTATCTCAATTTTCCGACGTTACAGATAACCATCATAACCTCGACACGGACGGAATATTTCTCGACGACGCGGACGTCTAAAGTGGCCCATTATTTTTGTACGAGTTTAACTCGCGCGTCCGGCTCGGCAAGCCGGACTTGAACGTTTTTCGCTACACACACACACTCCCAAATCGCGCAAAGCCCGAGTCGATCCAGCCGCGTAGGTTATCTCGCTCCGCGCTGTCATACACCGCCGGGCCGCGGCCGCCGCGGGGCGCCCGCAGTGCGACTGCACTCAGTACACCAAGTGCACCGCTAGCGACACTTTGTTGCTCTAAAATAGCGCCGCAAACGTCAAGAAAGTGAAAGTTACACGACGGTGGTGCCGCCGCGCGCCGTGGCGAGACTGTGAAAGTTACGGTCTGGGACGATGACGATGACGTTTCTTAATTGAAAATTTTACACTTTATCCTATGCATCGTAATATCTCCGCTCGTAGGGCACGTAGCGAAAAAATAAAAACACTTTTATTATATAAATTTGGTCCAAGCTTTACGATAAGCCTAGTTAGAACTTGATCCGTTCACTGGTTATCGAAATCTAAAAATCTCGGGTACTCGCAACTCGTCGCGTCGAGTATATAGAGCCACAGCTGTCTCGCTCTGCGCGTACTTGGCGCGAGACACTACCGTGTCTTGATGCTGTGACATAATATTAATCCAGTTTATTAAATTTTTGCTTGGACATAATAATAATTCAATAAATTAAAATTATGTCTATACATAATAAAAATTCGGAATTATTTGTATGTCCCGACATAATTTTAATTCATCCAATTTTTATTATGTTCGACATAATTTTAATTCACTAGTAAGAATCGCAATTTTTCTGAAGACATTTATTTTTTGAAACTTTTATATAGAGTATAATTTTATTTATGCTATTAAAAAGTAAAACGGCGTGCCATAGATAGCGAGGTATTCCTATAGATAGGTTCGCGAGGTGGTCCCATAGATAGGTTTGCGAGGTATTCCGATAGGTAGATTCGCGAGGTATTCCGATAGGTAGTTCAGGTAGGCCGATCTCTTTGTAATATTCGCAAGACACCACCGAAACTTGGGCGCCAGGTGCGAATACGCGCACCACGTTTTCTCAACCTGAATCCGAACGCGATCGCCCGGACACGCACGTCCACTCAGGGCGCGGGTGAGTATTAGTACTAAGAAGGAAAGGGGGGAGGTAGCGTAGCGCAATCAACACATCCAGACATAAATAATAATTCGTATATTTCCAGAGATAATAGGAATGAGAGAATAAAAATAACGAACAAAGAGACTAGCAACTAAACGTTCGCGGTCGACACGCACACTGACACTCACCATTTACTCACGCAACACACGCGAGACGAAACAATCGCTCACGACTCACACACGACTACCGCAATGTTCGCAATAATATTCCCCCGACACGCTTTGCGGCGTTAGCGGGACACGACGCACGACCCTCCCGATACGTTTCTCCCAACGTCCGCGAGACTCTACGCGTACTCGAGTTCGCGGCGGCCCTAGCGAATGAGCGGCAAAAGCCCGCGCGACATTCCTCAGCCGCCCGCAACGCAATAATCGCAAAAATTCTCCCCAATACGCCCCACGGCGTCCGCGAGACGCTACACACAACGTAATTCCCCCGACACGTCTTACGACGTCCGCGGGATAACAATTCTCCCAACACGCTTCACGACGTTCGCGAGACAACCCTAATACTTTCCGCGACACTCTTACTCCCCGTTCGCGAGACGACACAATAACTTCCGCGATTCCGCGACTCCCTGGGAACCTCCGACGCGACGGTCTCACTCTATCGGGCGTATCCGATACAACGCGATACGCCCGACGCAACCGCGCACGGAAATTTCCCACACACACACACACGCCCAACTGTCAGCCGCACTGGTCTTCGAAGAGGATTGTTACGCCAGCTACAAACTGTGTGCGCCCTCGGCCGGTCCCCTTGTCCGCGTCTCTAGGTAATAGGTACCGTAGGTACCGAATACTCTCCTTGCGCGAGGCAACGTACGCGCGAAGGTAACCCGAAGGTAATCAGAGCGAGACGGAGGCCGAGGTCGCACACGGAACGCGACGAGGTACCGGGGTGGCAGTCTTACAGTTTCCGCTGCAGATCGTTGCTCGGGGCGGCTGCTGTGTCGGGGCGGACTCGTTGCGGCTCCGGGATGGTCCCTCCTCTCTGGCTGGCACGACAGTGTCGAGTCGTTCGCCGGTTCGGACCGCGTCGGGTCCCCGCGCATGCGCGGCCGCCCGCGTCCGCTCAGCTCCGCCGATCCGCTCTCAGCGCCGCTCTCACCGTTCACGACGTCCCACGTGACGTCTGCCGCTCGCCCGCGGGACTTTTGACTGGGGTGCTCCTCGCCTCGTTTCACTGGCGGTGCCGGTCGGGACTCTCCGAGTCCAATACATGTGCGCCAGGCTGGCCAGGCCTTGGCCACTGACCTTGGTGCAGTACAAGCCCCCGGCGGCGGCGCTCAGGGTCGCACACCCGCTCCGCGGTAACGATGCTGCGTCCTCCATTTAAACCGTGGCGGCGCGCCCTTGGCTTCCTTGTTGCGGCGGGCTCGAGGGTCTCGGCTCTCTTTGCGGGACCGCGGGGCGGCCTGGCGGCAAGCCCGGACGTGACTCGGCTGTCGGCGTGCTGCTCCGCTCGGTCCCCGCCGACGCTTGGTTTCTCCCTCGTCGCGACATATAGGTCGTTACAACTGGTGACTGACTGCCCACTCCCGCGGCGCTCGCCGCGCTCCTCCTACACACCGCCTACACCTCGCAAAATAAACGTTAGTACAAGGAAGTATCCCTCCTCGACTCGGGTCGAGGCACCATCCCCGGCTTTCCTCTCGGCCGAGCCAACGTCTGGGCGGTGGACGTGACTATGTCACGTCACAGCAGCTATCCAAATTTATCTGGATTGGCCCTTAGATTTATTTGGTAAACGTATCATTACATTATCATTGCATACTTTACGCAGATATAATTATTCTCAACTTACTGTAAACTGTAACCATCACGTGCTGTAACCTTAATCTGCAATATACCACATGCCACAATATACGACTGTTTGCCACCGATACAGCTCTCACCGATACAGACACTGCTGAAACAGCTCACACCGATATGAATTATACATGCATTTGTGGCATCTAGTAACGCCATCTACCACTTAGGAAAGAACTTCTTAAGGATTCAGTCGGCCGTATTAAGCTTGGAGCCCCTGGCGGAGACCAAGCGCGTAGAGCATGCGATCGAAACAGTAATAGCCGTAGTAGTAGTGGGGGAAACGACTCTAGCGCAGGCAGCGGCGAGTGATCGACACACTGTCGCTGTTCCTGCATAGATTTAGAAGACGCGCTTACGTCTACTTCGAGTGCAAATTTTGGCATTTTTTAAATAAAATAAAATACTTTTTCCGTTTTATTCTACATCTCTCATTTTATTCGTACAAATTTTCTCTTATAGGGCTGAGCATGTATCTAGTGGATACACTAAAAAAAATATTACTATGTTTCAAATATAGATGTGTTTTGGATAAAAATGGAAAAGCAGTTAGTCCAAAATCCGCTATTTATAAGGAATTAAGTTCTTTAGTAGAGGGAAATATTTCCCCAAAGTGCATTTATACCATTTTGTTAGAGAATAGATATGTTGTGAGCGCACAACGCACTTGGCAACCGAATTGCCAAGCGTTAGGGAAATTCGACCCTAGCGACTAAACGCAGAGACCAAAGGTCCATCGAGGACCGATATCGCTGACGCGAAGGTCAGCGCAGAGCGCTGACCACACAGGTTAATGCTACCACGGGCGATCCCGAGGTAGCAACAGGAAACCGATATAAGATCGCCGAATCGAACGACCCGGCAGTCGGTCCAAGAACTCCACGACGACGCGTCGCTACATCAACGAACTCTAACGAATCGCGAGACGGGAACATTAAATAAAGGACACCACGTCCACGCCGAGCTCTGGTGTATTTAATAAAGTATTAAGGTGTTCAACAAAGCGTAATCATTGATCGAGCCCGCCAGACGTCCGCATCCCGATCCTCCAGTGCTCGCGAGCGGAGCACGACCCCTATAGCCGTCTGAACGGCTAACAGATATAAATTACATGATAAAGTTTTAAGTTATCATAATTTAGATAAACCTACTAATACTAAACTTGATATAAGTACTGATGATGACGAATCATTTAATCTATCAACTACGGAGAAGGATATAGAATTTATAATCTCAATATACCTTTAAAAACATGGCACAATATAGATTGCGAATCAGTAATTTATAAATCTAACAGCAGAGTACAGAAAAATTGTAACACATTACGGCGCCGCAGATGGACAAATATAATTTTCGAACTTATATATAAAACTGCGAAGTTGCCATGTGCATTTATGTTGAAACGATGCAAAATATCTGAAACAGGCATTTATGCAAATATTTATGCAAAATGTCCGGACTGCCAATCGAATTTTGTTGGTAAACGCTAAAACAATAGAGGAACGACCAATATATTACGAGTATAATAATAGGTTCTTATTTAAAAATATATAAAAGTATACAATAGCATCGCAATCGCAATATAATGTTTACGTTTCGGCCTTACTTGGCCTTCTTCAGAAAAACAATGTCTATTACATTTTTACGCATTCGTCCGTAAATCTTCGCACTGATCAGACACAACCACGATGACAAAGATTATAACATGCTTCGTTGTACCGGCAGCTTATTGGTCACTAAGTTGGATGTACTAAAGAAGTTTAATTTACCAGACACACATATGCGCGCTACAGCGAGGAGTGTGGGAGTGGAATATCGCGAAATTCTGTTATGTTCACCTTTGTAAGCGCTCGACGTGCGCGTCATGATTTTAATTCTTGACTCATGGTTGATTATGGACCAGACAGACTATCTTTCTTTAAGTGGACATGTGAGATTTAAGTCGGTTTTTATTTGATATTTTTTATTCGATACTGTTCTTTATTTAAATGTAATAGACATTGTTGTTCTGAAGAAGGCAAAGTAAGGCCGAAACGTAAACTATATTGCGATTGCGATGCTATTTTAAACTTTTATATATTTTTAAATAAGAACCTATTATTGCTCGTAATATTGGTCGTTCCTCTATTGTTTTAGCTTAGATCGAGCGAAATTAATTATTTATTATTTGTTGGTAAAATTACTTTAAAACCTAAAAATAACATAGATGTTCAAATGGAATGCCGTGTAAGAAATTTTAATGCAGACATCAAATACACAAAGAAACGTCTCCTGAGTGGACAAAAAAGAGTAGAGGTATCGCAATTTCTCGCAATGGGTACGTTGTCGGCGACAACATAGCGAAGACAAGAAGCTACAAAAATAATGAATTTGTATGATTCAGAACCTCCACATCTATACAAAACTTCTACTTTAAGAAAGGCAAAACAAGAAAGTCAAGATCTCGACTTGCAAGTCAAAGGATTGTGTACGTATACTGAACGGGGGGGGGGGGGTGTAAGACCGTCCCCGGAGGCGAGATTTTCTATACTCGAAGGACCAGAGGGGGGGTAATTATAATCCCCCTCACGACTAAATTAACGAAATAGGCAAAGAATGCAAAACGAAACGAACGAAATGCGCATGCAACGAAAAGCGAAGCGACTCACCGTTCGGGCGCCCGTCGTCTCCCGGTTGACTCCGACTCTCGTCCGTCCTTGCCGTATTCCACGTGGCCAGGCTCTGCCGGTCCGGCATGCAGGCGGATGCAGTGGGGTTGCAGGCAGCAAGCAGGCACAGGTGCAAGGCGTAATAAAGCGGGCACAAGCAGGCACAAGCAGGCGAAATCACGAGCAAGCAAGGCAGGCGAAAGATCGGTCCCCAAGAGTGGGGGGAAGATCGCGGTCGGACGTCCGAAACTTCGTGCGCGTTCGAAAGCTCCTTATGAGCGTCTTGACGATGAGAGTGTCTGGTGGTGAGTGAGTGCTCGCGGTCCTGAAACGTGCCGCGAGCGAGTACTTGCTCCCCTTTTTGGAGGTAATAGCTGCCGTCGGTGGATCAACGATGGCAGCACCAATTGGTGTCGCATGATTCAAAATTGTCCCGATCGCGATCCACCGACGTCCCGCGAATATTAACAATAACTACTAATAATAATCAAATGCAATTAATACAAAATAAACAAGAACAATTAATCAAATTAAACAAGACAAATTAATCAAGTATATATACAAGGCGATACGCCAAACATACCGCCCACCAAAATACGACGTATTTTCTATGCTTTAATCATCCTCTGGTGAATTGTCCATCGACAAGGGACACAATTTCGCCAGAGGACGAGTGAGAGAGCCATCCGCTGTCCCCCACTATGGCGACCCGAAAGATGCCGTCGCGACCCGGGCATGATACGACTATTCGTTCTCACCTTCATTGCAAGGGAGAAACGTTCTACTATTTTAATAGGACCGACGTCCCTTTTGTACCGCGTTAGGTGACGCTCTTAGCCATTTTAGTCGCTGCTGCCGAGGTTGTAAGGCTCGTCATGCCAACGATTCCAAAAATGTTGGTGCATGTGTTGCACCGGTTGCCATCGACCAAATCTACCTATCGGCACCGGTTTTAGTTCCAATGGACTATCTACGAAGAGTTCGAAGACAGGAGAATGTCCCGGGGTCGTTAAGGTCAAAACTAGTAGGATATAGGAGCCTGGAGTGCAGGATGGCTTCTATTGGCGCTATAAGCGCGCTAAATTTTCCAACGGTGAGCATCTGAGCTCCCACTATACGTTTATTACTCTATCCCGTTTTCCAAAGGCCACCGAATGTAGCGCGAGAGGGGGGTAGAGTGACGATTTGGAATTTTCCTGCTCTGAGGCGGCTTGCATACGACTATCAAATTCTCGACGAGTTTCCACAAGACGGGTGCCGCAGTCACCTTGTGTCGGTGAGCAACGGTCACGCCCAGCTATGAAGCGCCTCAGAGCGAGGAAACTATTTCGACTATGAGGTTGCGAGTTCCAAGCGAACCGCCCATATATCAAACGAACAACTATAAGCTTGACTGGAGTTACTCCTTGAGAACGACAACCGTGACTGATCTACCGCCCACCCTGAGGAGTCCGGCCGGATCCAAGAAGGGGGGAAGGCCGATCTACCGCCCACCCTGAGGAATCCGGTTGGATCCAAGAAGGGGGCAAAGCTCGGAGGTGTCCTGAAGCAACCAGGTCTACGCTCTAATCTGTTGATGTCTTCTGCGAAGCAGCAAGATTAAACGAGTTTTACGAGATATCAAGCCGAATGAGATCCGACTGGATCTACAACGAAAATACTATTAAGCAAATTTGATTTAAATCTACAAGAACAGTGAGCTTATATTCTAACGAGGTTATCTAATGACTAAATCTATTGGGAAACAAAATAACTACGATTTGCTATTGTAATACTGATAACGTCAGTATAATAACCAAGGCGACCGAAAGAACGATACAGAACCTCCCCACATTATTCTGCATAAATCCGTTACTAGTTCTAGACTCTGATTTCGAGCAATAACATCCATGTATAGGAAAGCTACTTGTAGTTATTTGGCGCGAGTGGCAATAACGAAAATTGTCTCTTGTAGAAGAGCATACTACTAAATTACTAGATATTTCACGACTTGTAGTCTGTGAAGAAGACCTGTTTTTCTCTAACGAAGATGGAGCAGTGGGGACTTGCTTCGATCGTCTGACTCTATTAATGGAAGTGTCAGCTGAGCCGCAAGTCATAAACGAAAGAGAAGGCTGTGGTGGACGGGATGACACCGAGCCCACTAGTACCCATCCAAAGATGGTGTTGAATGCGTCGGGTTCACCTTTCTTTCCCACACGACGACCGTCCCGGAGTAATGACGTAAAGTCTTCAGCTCCGATCAAAATGTCAACAGGACCAGGTCTATGATATTGCGGATCAGCGAGTTTTAATCTTTCTAAATGTTTCCAAGACTGCTTCTCCACTGGACGACTAGGCAGTTGTGGTGAGATGCGTGGGAGAATCTTGGTTTCTATCGGAACGCGGAAGTTACTATTGCCTTGCGGCCGGATCACCAAAGAAGTATTGCCTCGAATGGCAGCCGCTCTGCTGTTACTTACGCCCCTAACCATTGCGCGATCTTTTGTGCGTCTGAATCCACCCCTTTGTATACAACGTTCGGTGATGAAGTTCGACTGACTAGCACTGTCTAATAGGATGCGAACAGGGAAAGGATTCCCGTGGACGTCGAGAGCTTCCGCCTGTACAGTCGACAACAATACGATCGAGTTAGATTTCGACACACTAGTCATTGTGACGATGGGCTCATTGCTTTCCTGTGAAAGATTCTTTTCCGAGTCTGCTTCAGAGGTGGCTCCACTCATCGGGCTTGAATTCCGCTCGAAATGCAGAAGCGTATGATGTTTAGCCTTGCATGACTGGCACGTCCACGAGGAGGGACAATTGCTAACGCCATGGCCTGAGCGAAGACAGTTAAGGCATAGATTCGAGTCTTTAGCTGTTAAATGTCTTTCCCTAGGAGCTAAGTTCAAAAAGCGAGGACACTTAAAAACGAGATGCTGTTCTTTACATACCGGGCAAGCGCTGGGGTTAGTCATAAACGAAGATCCCGGTTCTGGTTTCAAGTCGCGACCCGGCGACTTGACTGACGGAACGGCCACGTCGACAGACGCGAAGACCTTGCAATACCCCGAAACAAATTTTATTAGTTGCGGATATTTTGGAATTTCCGTATCACGCTGCTCTGCTTCGAATTTCTCTCTAAGCGATGGCGTGAGTTTTTCTAGTAAGGTATTGAGCAAGATGAAATCCCAATACTCAGTAGAGAACTGCATTAGTTGCAAGGCTCTAACGTTCTCGTTGAACGTATCTAACAATTGGCGCAGACCCGTCGCCGAATCCGTTTTCAGGGGCTTAGCTCTCACCAAGGAGTACCAATAATGGGCGGCAAGTTTTCTTTTATTTTGATATCTCTCGACAAGGAGTTGATAAGCTATCTCGTAATGTTCGGCCGAAAACTGTAAGTTCTTAACTGCGTTGAGCGCTTTTCCCGATAATGAAGACAGTAAGTACTGATATTTCTCCATGTCCGAAAGCTGTGAGTTGTCATGAATCGCGGAGTTGTACAGGGCGAAGAAAGAAGGCCAAAGGGCGACATCACCAGAAAAATGCGGAAGTGAGATTTTGGGCAGTCGGATAGACGACGTTCGAACCGGGGCCGGAGAGGACGAGGCGGTCGCTCGATCGGCGCCCACGAACTTTTCATAACGCCCGATTACCGCGAAGCGCATTTTGTCGAAGTCCTTACGGATAGCGTCCTCCGCGGGGAACTCCTCGTCCGCGGCGCTTTGAATTACCTTGAGGTGAGCTGCCTCAAAATCTTCGATTAACTTAGCCACGGTGGGATATCGAATGAGAAAAGTCGGTCTTTGAGCGGCATTGTCCGCGGCGAGCATCGACAGCTCGTGAATCTCCATCATCCGCTGTATGCATAACTCGCGTTTAGCTTTGTGGGCCCTGCTCATGATGACCGGAGTACGACTATTAGATCCGTCAAATAAAATAAGACACAACGCAAAGTCACACGAGCACTCGAGATTCAAGCACAATAGCTA
The DNA here is from genome assembly GCA_030770355.1 of Harpagoxenus sublaevis. NCBI lineage: Eukaryota > Metazoa > Arthropoda > Insecta > Hymenoptera > Formicidae > Harpagoxenus > Harpagoxenus sublaevis. The sequence continues at coordinate 68,870 of JASTWR010000708.1, forward strand.
TCTAATAACGAAAGATTAATTACAGGAAAATAGTCGCGAGAATATATATTTTCAATAATGTAATCTAAAATATAATAGCAGTATGAATGCGTCAATAAACCTGTTACGACTAGCGGTATACGACGCGAGACTGTGCTGCGTGCTATTTCACGACACGCGCTACGAGATATACGACACGACGATGTGTCGCGGCCGGCGCTACGACACGCGGTATACGACACAGGATGTGTAGCGCGCGGTGCTACTACACGTGGTATGTGACACTACGACTACGGCATACGACGCGAGCACAATCTACTTCACCAGCGATTACTTACGACATAAGATATACGACTCGAGCAACTATACGACATGAGATATACGACTCGAGCAACTATACGACATGAGCCATACGACGCGAGCAACCATACGACAAGATATACGACTCGAGCAACTATACGACATGAGCGCTTAGTACGACAACAATTATATTCGAACTTTTGCAAGAGCGCTAAATGTTTAATATTCGGAACCAGTGCCGACAAATAGTTTTCGATCGATGGCAGATATGTTATAAGAATTCCGACGTTCGGAATAATATGTTTTCGAGTCGCACCAAAATAGACTCCGTAACAGCGAGGACAATGGGTCTCGCAACTGTTGAGCGCGAGTCTATGTAGAAAAAACTGTGTACGCGCGGCCCGGCTCGCGACCGAGCGTCAAGGCCGCCGACACACAGGCGAAACGTATGGCTTGCCCGAGAATATTCTAGATTTGAATATTTCGGGTATTATATTTTAATAATTACTATTCGACTAACTATAATAATTATTATTATTAATTGTAATAATTCACGACTAATGCAGATAACGACAATGGCACGTGTTACAACAAGCGAGAATTCGGGCGAGTATTCTCGTCGCGAAGCGAAACCAAAGAATTGCGAACGAGAGATATCGCGCGAAACGAAACTAGAGATTATTAACACGCCACGCGTTATTGCAATTCGCGACTACAAAGCGAACGATATTACGAAAGCGAGAGGTCGGCGGTAATTTGCTAACGCGAACATCCGGCTCGAAGGACCAATGAACGGGGGGGGGGGGTGTAAGACCGTCCCCGGAGGCGAGATTTTCTATACTCGAAGGACCAGAGGGGGGGTAATTATAATCCCCCTCACGACTAAATTAACGAAATAGGCAAAGAATGCAAAACGAAACGAACGAAATGCGCATGCAACGAAAAGCGAAGCGACTCACCGTTCGGGCGCCCGTCGTCTCCCGGTTGACTCCGACTCTCGTCCGTCCTCGCCGTATTCCACGTGGCCAGGCTCTGCCGGTCCGGCATGCAGGCGGATGCAGTGGGGTTGCAGGCAGCAAGCAGGCACAGGTGCAAGGCGTAATAAAGCGGGCACAAGCAGACACAAGCAGGCGAAATCACAAGCAAGCAAGGCAGGCGAAAGATCGGTCCCCAAGAGTGGGGGGAAGATCGCGGTCGGACGTCCGAAACTTCGTGCGCGTTCGAAAGCTCCTTATGAGCGTCTTGACGATGAGAGTGTCTGGTGGTGAGTGAGTGCTCGCGGTCCTGAAACGTGCCGCGAGCGAGTACTTGCTCCCCTTTTTGGGGGTAATAGCTGCCGTCGGTGGATCAACGATGGCAGCACCAATTGGTGAGTCGCATGATTCAAAATTGTCCCGATCGCGATCCACCGACGTCCCGCGAATATTAACAATAACTACTAATAATAATCAAATGCAATTAATACAAAATAAACAAGAACAATTAATCAAATTAAACAAGACAAATTAATCAAGTAAATACAGGGTGTCCCAGAAAGCTCGGTCACCGTTTCACTGACAAATTCTGTGGGACATTCTAAGAAGAAAATTCTTATGCGAAAATGTTGAGGCTATAATAGTTTTTGAATTATAAGCATTTAGAGTTAGCGAATCAGATCGCCTAAAGTTGGCGCGCTCAGGTGTGGTACATCGCATAGCAAGTAAAGGTGCTCTTGTACATTGACTCAGTTTTTAGATATTGACATAATTCTGCAAACGACAAGGAAATTACTTTGAAGCTTTGTCTTATTTTTCTGTGATTGTTCAATTTGCTGTACATAAAGATTAATGCAAGCATTATGGAATATCAATAAATACGTATGCACAGCGAACTGTCAAATTTGTCAAGTGAAGTGTGTCACAAGCTAGCGCGTGACATTTCTCGTATGGTAAGCATATTAAAATTATGTTATCAATCGTTAAATTATTTTTTTTATTTCTATGATAAAATAGGAAGAAATAAATTCTGTAATGCTAACGTAGACATTTTTCTTACATCGATAATTACATAAAACACAGATTTGATATGTAAAATCGATAAAATCACACACACACAAAATGTTTAATTATTTATCCAATTTTAATGTGTTTATACTTTATGTATAAGTTGTCGATACATGTCAGTAAAAGCTATAGATAAAATATTAAGCAAGAGAAATATGTAGTTATAAATTATTTCGAAACAAAAGTTTGTTTTTGAAATTCAGGACACATTAGATATACCATTCTTTTATAAACAAGATATTTTTTTATTACTTTAATATTTTATTTAGACCAAAAAAATAGCTATCTAATTTTATACTTAATTTTTTTTATTAACAATTTGTACACATTATTATACATTATAATAAAATACAGCTAAAAATAAAAAGGTAATCTTGCAGATAAACGAAAATTTATTTATTAGCATACAAAAATTAAGTCAAAGATTTGAAATGTCCAAAAGCTCAACACAACGCATTTTATTGGGAAACAGAATGCATCCACATCATTTTACAAAAACCCAGAATTTATAGCCTCAATATCACAGAAATAGATTAAATTTTTGTGAATAGTTACTAACACGCAAGGGGCACATTTTATACATACAATAATAAATACGTTTAATGAAATATCTGTAAACGAAAATAATAACATCGGTTATAAATAATATGATTGATTAAGAAAGAAACAATAACATATGTATAATTTTTAAATAATAGTTAATTGGTAGGTTATTTACTGTAATGATATTCAAATAATACCTCTTTACAAAAGTTGTTCAAAGTGGCCACCATGGCACTCAATACATAATTGGGCGCGTCGAAGAAGATTCGTTGTAGCATTGGTAACCATATTGGGTGTTATGGTAGCAATAGCTTCTATTATTTTATCTTCTAATTCTACGCGATCATCGATCCGTTCCTTATACACATATTGTTTTATATGACCCCATAAAAAGAAGTCCATCGGAGTTAGATCCGGTGATCGGGCAGGCCAACTTACAGGACCACCGCGCCCAATCCATCTATGTAAAAATTTTTCACGCAGTGTTTGTTGAACCATACGCAAATTATGCGGTGGCGCTCCATCTTGTTGGTAAATCATGTTTTGCCGTATATTTAAAGGTACATTTTCCAAAAGATCAGGTAAATCATTAATTAAAAAATTGTTGTACATAGCGCCATTAAGTTTTGCAGGCATTTCAAAAGGTCCAATCTGCAATATGATATTGAAAGCATTAATTGTATTGATTTTTTATGTTACACAGTTTGGTTTAAAAATACTGTGTAACAAATTAACTTACTATTAAATTATTTATTATGCCGGCCCATAAATTTATACTGAAACGACGTTGATAACTTCGAACAATGTATTCATGAGGATTTTCGTTGCTCCAAATATGTGAATTGTGAATGTTAAATACACCTTCGCGTGTAAAACAAGATTCGTCAGTGAACAAGATTGTTCACACAAAACCGATTTGATTTTTCTCTTGTAACCATTTGGAGAAAATAATCTATGTCCATAATCTTGAAGTAATAAATTCTGAACTGCATTGTGTTTTCCATTAAAATGTGTTTTATCAAGGTTTTTTAGATATTTTATTAAATTCTTGTTTGATAGATAATATTTTTTCCATCTTTTCTTGCCATTGTCTCATCCTCTCTTTCTTCGCGATTTTCTCGTACTCCAATCCTTCCTCTTCACCTATACCCACGCCCATCTCCTCCATATATTCCTTTCTTTCCTGCTCCCATCTTCCTATTATCTTTCCTTTCTTCTATCTCTCCTTCATCTCCTCAAGACATTTTCTCCCTCCTCTTCCTTCCTCCAAACTTTCTCTCAAACTTCCAGGCCCTTTTACTTGTTCTACCTCTCATCATCTCCCTTTCTACTTCATCTCTTACCATGTAGCCTGGAGTCCTCCAGTTCAGTCCAAATGTCCATCTTAGGTATCTTTCATGTATACTTTCTACCTCTCTCCTCTCTTTCTATCCCCAAACTTCCACTCCATATCCAACCACTGTCCATACGAGTGTATCGTATAGCCAGATCCTTCTCTTGCAATCCTTTTCCCACATTCTTTTCCCAATCCCCCAGACCTCTCTCATTACCAACGCCGCCTTCCTTCTCCTCTCTCTTATATGCGCCTCCTGTCTCCCGTTCGCCTTCACCGTATATCCCAGATACTTGAATTCTTTAACCTCCTCAATCTTCTCTCCCTTCCATCTCCACTCGATGCTCTTCTTCCTTCCACCTCCTTTCCTAAACCTCATTATCTTTGTTTTTTCCGTGCTCAGCACTAATCCTTTCGAATCCATTTACCCCTCCAGTGTACTTATCATTGATCTCATATCTTGTTACTCTTCCGCCATTAGCGCTACATCATCCGCGTACATCAGCTCGTATTCAAGTGTCCTCGATTCTTGACTTTAGCTCCTAGAGAGAGACATTCAACGGCGAAAACCGCGAACTTGTGTCTGAACTGCCTTCACGCGGGTCACGGCGTTAACAACTGCCCGTCGACGTGGGTGTGTCAATCGTGTAAGGCCAAACATCATACGCTCTTGAATTTCGAACGAAATTCGAGCACGACGAGTACCCCTACGGCTGCCGGAGCCTCCTCTGAGTCGGGAGCGGAAGCGAGTTCGTCGCCGCAAGGGAATGAGCCCCTCGTCGCCATGACTAGCGTGGTAAAACCGAGCGCGATCGTATTGCTGTCAACGGTGCAGGCCGAAGCTCTCGACATACACGGAAGTCCCTTCACTGTCCGCATTCTGTTGGACAGCGCGAGTCAGTTAAACTTTATTTCGGAAGATTGCATGCGAAGAGGCGGTTTCGGACGAATCAAGCGTCACACTATAGTCTTGGCGGTAAACGACACTAAGGCGGCTGCCACTCGAGGCAGTACCTCATTCGTGATTCGGGCGCAGGGCATCAGCGGCACTTGCATCCCAATAGAGGCTACGATTCTTCCACGTATCTCCGCCCAATTGCCTAGTAGTCGGATAGAACAAAGAGCGTGGGAACATTTAGAGGGACTGGAGCTTGCTGATCCGCAGTATCATCGGCCTGGCCCCATCGACATCTTGCTTGGCGCAGAGATCTTTACGTCTCTACTCCGAGATGACCGCCGTGTAGGGAAAAGGGGCGAACCAGATGCCTTCAATTCTGTATTCGGCTGGGTTCTTGTCGGCTCGGTGTCAACACAGGCCCCTCAACCCACACATTCGTTTCTGACTCTTGACTTTCTGGACGAATCTCTTAGTCGATTTTGGCAATTGGACGAGATCCCTGCGGCCCCGCCGTATTCGCAGGAAGACAAGCGTTGCGAGGAATTATTTTTGCGGACCACGCGTCGCGACGTATCGGGTCGCTTTGTAGTATCGTATCCTTTCGTGAAGGATAACCCTCGCTTTGTCGGTACGCGACAGATAGCCTTGAATAGATTTCGCGCCCTGGAACGTCGCTTTAAGTCGGATGCAGAGTTCAAAATAAATTATAGTAAGTTTATGCAGGATTATTTAAACAACGGCCATATGAAATTGGATCAAGCAGCCGTTCCCGGTGGACGGATCTGTGTTCTACCTGCCCTACCATGGGGTATTCAAATCCGACAGCGCAACCACGAAATTGCGTGTCGTGTTTAACGCGTCGGCCAAGGATCTGAATGGCGTCTCGTTAAATCAAATGTTGCGATCCGGCCCTAAATTACAGCCAGACATAGTCGTAGTATTAGTGAGATTCCGGATCGGTCCCGTGGCGCTCACCGCGGACGTCAAGCAGATGTTCCTTCAGATCTTGGTTGAACTCTTTCAGTGCAACTATCAACGAATAGTGTGGCGTTTTTCAGAAAACGACCCCATCTCAGATAATTTACTGCTGACTGTCACCTTTGGATTGACGTGCTCGCCGTACCTGGCGATCGCTTGCTTATTAAAACTAGCGGCGGAGGGCAAAATAAGTTACCCGTTGGCCGCGGCTGTCTTGGAGAAGTGTGTCTATGTCGACGACGTGGTAGCGAGCGTCGAGTCGGTAGAAAAGGCCCGTGAGCTTCAGCGGTAGTTACAAGCTTTGCTTAAAACCGCGGGTTTCGAACTCAGGAAATGGGCCAGCAGCCATCCGTCGGTTTTAGCTGATCTCGATCCGGAACTCTGTAGCCAGTCGTTGTTATCTTTCGAATCCCCTGAAGATCAGTTTCTTAAGGTTCTCGGCCTTCGCTGGTATTATCAATTGGACAGCTTTGGCTTTCAGGTCAATCCGTTGGACAGAGCCTGCACCAAACGCACCATTCTCTCCGAATTAGCTAGAATCTTTGACCCATTGGGTTTTTTGACGCCGCTTACATTCGCGGATAAGCGATTGATCCAGCAGCTCTGGATTCTCAAGTTGGAATGGGACGAGAGGCCCCCTTCGGAGATATGTTCTGGGTGGAAAAAATACAAGTCGGAACTCTTCGCGTTAACCTCCGTTCGCATACCTCGTACTATCGCAGCGGACAACGTAGTCCGGCGAGAAATCCACGGATTTTGCGACGCGAGCGAGCAAGGCTACGGAGCCGTCGTATATATTAGGATCGTTACTGAAAACGGCGTCGTGATTCGAATGCTTAGCGCTAAATCAAAGGTGGCCCCGCTTAAGGCCGTCACACTGCCGAGACTCGAGCTGTGCGCGGCGGTTCTGCTTTCGAAATTGCTAGAATATATCGGAGGTGTCCTCTGGCCTGAGGTCGCGATCGACGCAACATACGCCTGGTCAGATTCAAAGGTTGCTCTTGCCTGGATACGCTCCGCTCCACACCGTTGGAAAACGTTCGTGCGTAATCGTGTTGCCCGCATCCAGTCCAACACAGATATCTCTTGCTGGAAACATGTCGACACCAAGTCTAACCCGGCTGATTGTTGCTCAAGGGGCTTGTTTCCGCAAGAATTAGTAGAACATCCGATTTGGTGGACTGGCCCTGCGTGGCTAATTGACTTCGAACCTACTCAGGAAACAATATCGGAAGTTGATAACTTTCCTGAGGAGGAAGAAAAATCTCGCGTCTTTGTCTCCACAAATCCTGCTGATGTCGTAAACTCTGCTACTGTTGTTGATTCGCTTCTCGATCGCTTCTCGTCGTTAGATAAGATCGTTAGAGTGTTCGCTTATTGTTTACGCTTCGCCAATAGACTCAAATCAAATTCGCGCAAAAAAACTCTCGTTGTAGATCAAATCGAATTCCATTCGACCTTACTATATCTCGTCAAATCCGTTCAATCTTGTTGTTTTGCAGAGGATATCGGTAGATTGGAACGCAATCAGAAATGTTCCAAACCTCTTCGAAAACTCGCCCCCTTCTTGGACGCACGCAGAGTCCTCAGGGTGGGCGGTAGACTGACACAATCCGCAATTTCGTATGAAACCAAGCACCCAGCATTGTTACCTAGTAAACATCGACTCATGGAACTTATAATCGAGCGCACCCATCGTCTACACTTACATCCGGGACGTCGATCGCTGCAATATATTTTGTCGCAAAGTTTTTGGATTCTTGGAGCCCATCAGGCCATTAAACGTTGTTTGTCGCGTTGCTATCAATGCTTTCGGGCGAATCCTCGTACCATGCAGCCGCCCATGGCGGACCTGCCCTCCGATCGCGTACGTCAGGTTAAACCCTTTTCAATCGCCGGAGTCGATTATGCCGGGCCATTCTTGGTTTATCATCGTCGTTCTCGCGGAGTAACCCCGTTTAAAGCCTACGTTTGTCTGTTTGTTTGTTTCGCTACGAAGGCAGTTCATTTGGAACTCGCATTCTCTCTATCTACCGAATCGTTTTTGTCGGCTCTGAGGCGCTTCATTGCTAGACGCGGCCGCTGTTCGCGGATGTATAGTGACTGCGGCACTAACTTTGTCGGAGCTCATCGGGAGCCCATCGGGACCAAGCCGCCTCGGAGCGAGAACAGATTCGATGGTCGTTTAACCCTCCCTCTGCGCCGCACCTCGGTGGCCTTTGGGAGGCCGGGGTCAAATCTATGAAGACCCATTTAAAACGCGTCGTGGGAGCGCAGATCCTCACCGTAGAGGAATTCGGCACTCTTATAACACAAATAGAGGCCATCCAAAACTTCCGGCCTCTGTGCCCTACTAGATCCGATCCTAATGACCTCGAGGTACTCTCGCCGGGGCATTTCCTCACCTTGGAGACCCTCGTAGCGGTTCCGTATCCGGACCTGGAGCCAGTGCCAATAGTTAGACTTAATCGATGGCAACTGGTGCAACACTTGCACCAACAATTTTGGAGGCGTTGTCATGAGGAGTATTTGCACACTCTGCAGCAGCGACCGAAATGGTTAAAGTCATTACCTGATCCGGTGCAAAAAGACACGCTGGTCCTATTAAAAAATGAACGCTCCTCCCCTTCAGTGGAAGCGAGGGCGAATAACGGAGCTGCACCCGGGTCGCGACGGCATCTCTCGGGTCGCCACAGTGAGGACAGCGGATGGCCCTCTCACTCGTCCTCTGGTGAAATTGTGTCCCTTGCCGATGGACAATTCACCAGAGGACGACCAATAAAGCATAGAAAATACGTCGTATTTTGGTGGGCAGTATGTTCGGCGTATCGCCTTGTACATATATATCTGATTAATTTGTCTTTGTTTATACTAGATTATAATTGCTTTATCCAGCTTGTTTGATTTCGATTAGTGCCGATTAGCACATTTAGTTATTAGTTGCGCATATTTAGTTATATTAATTTGCATATTGATTATTAGTTGCTAATTGTTGATATTCGCGAGACGTCGGTGGATCGCGATCGGGACAATCTTGTGAATCATGCGACTCACCAATTAGTGCTGCCATCGTTGATCCACCGACGGCAGCGATTACCCCCAAAAAGGGAGCAAGTACTCGCTCGCGGCTCGTTACAGAACCGCGAGCACTCACTCATCGCCAGGAACTCATCGCCAAGAGATCTACAGTCGCGCATCAAGACTTTCGGGCCGCCCGACCGCGCTCTCCTCCGTCTTGGGGACCGATCTCTCGCCTTCTGCTTGCTTGCGCCTGCTTACGACTGCCTTCTGCTTGCTTGTGCCTGCTCGTGCTCTATCCTGCGAATTTCTATCTTGCTGCACCGGTGTAGATGCTGCATGCCGGAGTAGACGGAACAAGGTGCAGCGGCCACTAGACAGGACGGGGATCGGCGGACTCACCCAGGAGACGAAGGGCGACCGAACGGTGAGTCGCTTCCGCTTTCGCTTGCATGCGCATCTTCGTTTTTCTCGCTTTATCGCAACTTTGTCGTGAGGGGGATTATAATTACCCCCCCTCTGGTCCTTCGAACATAGCTAATTTCGCCTCCGGGGATAGCGTTAATACCCCCCCGCTCAATATGTTTTCAAAGACAATCCCAGTTATCAGAAATAAAAAATTGCAGCCTATGTTCACACATTATCATGCGTCAATCTGTATTGGTTCCTATTAATGTAGATGTTATAAAGAACGGATATTGCGAGCTATCCACGGCTATATTAGAAGGTATGCCAAATAATAGATCCATCTGTTGTAAGCAACGTATGAACAGAAACATAAAATATGGAAAACAAATATTTATAGAATGCGACGCAATAGGAAGAGTAGCGTGTATAAGGGAGTTCTGGGACAGGGGGCAATGAGGAGGGGTGAGGGGCGGGGGGGTAACCGAGGGTCGAGGGGGATGACGTCACGCGAGGGGGGTGAGGGGCGGGGGGGTGGTAACCGAGGGTCGAGGGGGATGACATCACGCGAGGGGGGGTGGATGTTTACAAGCGGCGTCTCGTATTACAAAGGAGGGCGAGGGGTGTTGACGTCAAGCGGGGGAGGGGTGCCGCGTTAGGGTCGCGTAAGGTCCGCGCGGGGAGGGGTGCCGCGTTAGGGTTGCGTAGGGTCCGCGCGGGGGAGGGGTGCCGCGTTAGGGCCCGCCTGCGCCGCCCGCGCCGTTGTTCTTTTGTCAAGGTTTCAGCGAGCGCGTCGCTACAAGTTTCAGTGAGCGCGTTGCGACATTTTTTCACGCATGTAAACAAACAGCGTCTCACACTACAGAAGCGAGCGCCGACGTTGTGGCGAACGTAACGCGTATATCGTTCGAGTGGAAAATAAAGTACATCGTGATTCAGACCTGAAAAATACTTTTTATTTTTTTCTCTTACGTATTTAGTCATGCGTAGTGGAGGGGAAAGGAGATAAGAAATAAAACGTTGTAACGTACATATACGTATATATTATTTATTTTTTATAAGTGTTATAAAAAGATTCCACTTCGTTCTCATGTTTCGACCACCAGTTAAATAGTTTAAGTACGTTTTGCAACGCGCAATTCTTCGTATGTTTTCCGCATAGCACAGTATTAGTGGCATCCAGAGTGTTCAAAGAGTCGATGTCTTCGTAATCCACATCAATAGTCTCGACGATCATTTTCTTTTTCGCAAAATCTTCGAGCAGATCCACCAGCCATTTGCGTTTCTGGATTCCCTTGACGTACACGAGAGTCGGTGGCGTTTCATCGTCGCCATCATCATCCTCTTCCATACCAAACACGGCCGATGTAATGAGACGTTTCACCATGCTGTACGGCACGTTTCCGTCGTTCCATCGTAAACCGTGATGATTTTTGATCAACCAAATAGCGCATGATTTGTCGGAATTCATGAGGAGATTCCACGGCATGGGACGTTCAAAGATGTAATGCGCCAGAACGGTTCCCTTTCGCAGCACCGCCACCTCCTTCACGACAAACTTCATTCCGACGAGGAAACCTTGCAGGTCCACGAACGTTGGTACGGACATGAGATTTCTCTCTCTTCGATGCGTTACTCGAGAAGAATGACGCGCAAATATGCAAACGTCTCGCGACACTTTTTGCTTTATACCCTGCTCCCCCTTCCCCCTCTCTTTATTAATAGTTGTTTTTCGACGTTGCCGCAAACGCTCAGACAATTTTGCGCACCACGTTGGTCAACGGGTTGTACTGAATAACGCGATCGTGTATAATGAGACAGTACGCTGAGGTATTCGGCGGTACATTCTCCATGCAATCAAATTCTATTCTGACATCCACGGTGGCATTTTTGACAGATTCGTTTTGTCGAGAGCAATCGATGACCACTATTGGAGCGTACAGTAGAAAATTCGGGACATCGAGACACGGCTGAACGTTCTCGCGTCCGTAATACGCTCTACTGAAACGCGTGTACATATCGTACAGAATCGCCCATCTGTGTCTACCAAAGTCCAAATTCATGTCATCGTACGGATAGAATTCAGAGTTTAGATAGTGTTTCACGTTGGTCAATTTGCAATGATCGAACGTTGTTACTTCTCTGGTCATAACGTTCTTCCGGCCTGTCTGCAGAGCAAAGATGACGTATCGCGGTTTTTCGAGCTGAGTCGCGGTCTTGATGGCCCACGAGTGTTTGGTTGTGTTCTGCAACAGGGGATACTCGTACAGATCCCACGAACGGAAACTCATACTCAGATATCGTCCGTTTTCGAAGGCGCGCAGCATCGACAGTTTGTTAATCTCGTTCAGCAACACGTGAGGCATTCGCCATTGTATCTTGAGTACGTTGATAGCAGGAGTCAACGTCGGATTTCCCACCAGGGAATTGTTATCGTTGCGCGATCGTATCAAGATCAATTTATGACGCGCGTTGATCACCACGCGTTTGTAATCCTCGCAAAATCCCAGTAGCATGCTGAGCGGTACCTGAAAAGTAAAGTTTCTTCGCGTAGAAGTGATGTCCGCGTTATTGAACATATCCCAGCCAGCGTTTTTCAGAATCGTACTCGCACCCAAAGACAGCGACGCGTAGTTCTTGAGCGTTGTTGTTATTCCTACGTTTCTGTTGCGATCAATCTCCACGCCGTCGAGTTTGTATCGAATTTCATCGAACATAAACGCGACGGCATTATTCGCCAATACCACGTTATCGAGTTCATCGTCTACTCTGTTCGCCGTCAATATTCCTTCGACGTAGAGAAAACTTTCGCATAGCAACGTATACAGATCCTGTTGTTGTATGGGTATTCGTATCTCATCGCTATACTCAAACATTGTGTTGGCGTACGCATTGTACGTGTGAGTCTCGATCTTGACGATGCGATCGTCAAAGACCGGCTCGCTTCCGATGTTAAGGATATCGGTCATGTTTCCTCAGATATTTCGCACCGCGAATCCCAAAGATTGTAAGAATTCAACGTTCGACGCTGTGAGCTTCTTTCTCGTCTTTGTAGCGTAGCCTAACGCTGGTGATGCAGATGATCGGACGATATCGTCGGTCGCTACCGTAGTGTAAATAGTGTTATCTCTCGCGTGCTCCGAGTCCGTCAACACGAGCATCTCATATATGTCGCGCACACTCACGCGCGTTATCGCTGTCGCCGTCGTACGTGCAATCTGACGGTGATTCCTTCGCCTCGAAATTCGAGCAATCGTCCGTCCTGATCCACGATGCGTACCGTTAGATCCGTAATGCTCTGTGCGATGATCGGTAGGTAAATGATCTGCGCCGGTGTTTCCGATATCTTATATCCTGGTGGCACGCTTGGAGAAAATTCGTGTATCGTGTGAACGGGTTTGCCGTTACTGTACGCACCCGCGGTCACGTTACACTCTAGGCGGATAATGTTTACATTGATGATATCAATCGGTAGGTCCGATCGGTGCCATTTTCTCGGCTGCAATATACGCTTCGACGAGAATCCCAGTAGCGATCCAATGTTGTTTGGTCTGCTAAAGTTTACTCTGAAAGCGCAATTAATCTCACTCTTCATCGTATTGTAATTAGCACGGAGCACTAGCGGATATTTTACAGCCTCGTCGTCCTCGTACTCCACGTTGTCGTCGTCGTCGTCATCGTCACCATTCGCGCGAGCGGTCTCCTCTCGCGCGATATCCGCGACCGACGTACGATTGTCGCTGATGGAACGAGCTACGCGTCGGTCACGTCGCGGTCGTGTATCGCTCGTATCTCGTACGATCTCTCGGGTATCGTGATTTTTGTGTCATCCTCGTCAAAGTAGAATTTATTATTCGAAGAATTAACGTTCGGTATCGTGTGATAAGTCTCAAAAACCGTTAGACCGAGCTCGTAGTCACCGTCGCTCAAATCTACGGCGGGAAAGTAGTGCACCGCGAGGATGCTGCTGTTCCCGGTCAGCGTGAATGTCATAGACATGTCGGGAAAACTGTTCGACTAACACTGAGTCTCCACGGCGCGTCGTCAGGCTTTAAATTCACGCTGATCGTCGTCGTCGTCGATCGTCAGGAGAAATCGCAGGCACGCTTGTCCGCAAATATTCTGATCGTATGTCTGAACGGGTGTGTGATTGTACTCCACCTTTGTCACGCTCTGTCCGAAATATCGCGTCAACTCTTTTGGCGGTCGAAGATTACCGAAACTGTCGAAATACATCGCGCGGTTTCCCCTCTTTGCATACGCTACCCAGTGAGTACCGGGGCCCGCCGCATCGTCCAAATTTACAATGCCACTCTCGTTTCGACGTATACCGCCGATCGGTAACGAGTCACGCATGAAAACACCCCTGAAGAACGGTACGCGCATGTGTTTCGCCAGTCGATTCAATTGCACGTTAGTCGTAATACCCGTGGGCATTTTCAACGTCTCTTTGACGTTTTTTTTTCTTATTCTCTTTCTTCTTTTTCTTCGACGCAAGTCCCTGTCCGCGTTTGTACGGAGCGAGATAAAGTCCGCGGCCTTCCATGGCGCGATTGTGACGTTGCATCTCTTCCAGCTGACGTCGCGCGGTTTTGCTAGCGTTCACGGCAGTTGCGACCCCGGCCGCCCCACCGGCCAGGGAACCGAGAACTCCCAGCAACGGTAGAAGCGGCAATACACCGCCTCGTTTCGCCGCCGGAAGTATCCGTTTTTTCGACGCTCTCCTCCTCTTCTTTTTTACAGTTCGCAAAACCATTCCTAATTTCCGTTTGGCATTCATGGCCGTCCAGACGGCTGTAGCGGCAGCTCTCTCTCCGAGAGTCGAATCTCTCGCGATGACACGTCCTAGCGCCTGCTCGGCGAGTACCTTGTCCGCCGCGTGTCTCCCGGTGAGATCTTTGTTACGCGAATACGCTATGTCGTGCTCGCGACACGCCGCGTCCAGTGGATTTACACCCGGATCGCCTCTGGCTAATCGCTCCTTCAACCGAGTGCCCGGACCGCCAAACTGACAGCCGGGAATGTGCAATTCGAACGGAAGTGAGCTTATCGCGCTGTTGAACAGGCCTTTGCCTAATTTTTTCGCTGGCATTCGCCGCAATTTTTTATCAACGGTGCCGGACCGTCGATGTGCGTTCGATGATGTGGCAAATTATAATGTTTTAAGCACCGACGATATTGCTGAACCTCCGAATCCGCCTTTATATGTTCCGGAAGCTTGTCCCACACGTCGTGGACGTGATCGCCACACATTTGCAACAGAACAGCCTTTGGTACAAATTGCAGCTGCTCGGCGCTGCAATCGCGAATATCGGAAGGTCTTGATAACAGGACGAACATTTTTCCGCTACTGAGCGATTCGCGGATTCGCGCACCTATAAATAGGCGTCCGATCCAGCCCTCCGGTCAGCAATGCAAAAAAAAATGAGATTTGTGCGACAACCACAGGCGATTCGCGTGACAAACTGCGACGACAGATCACGGTCGATGGGGGGCAACGCGGAAAAGCGCAGGCACGGTACGATGCTACCGACCACTATACGCGCCATCATTTGCGGCCCCTCGAATTGTGGTAAAACCAACGTTCTGATAAGCTTGTTGGAAAGTCCGCACGGTGTGACTTTCGAGAACGTGTACATACGTGTACTCAAAGTCGCTCCAGCAACCGAAATATCGATATCTGGAGAATTTATTGACGTCGATCGACAAAATCGGCTACTTTACGTTCTCAAACATCAGTGACGTCATTCCGCCGAGCGATGCGTGTTCAAACTCAATATTCATCTTCGATGACGTGGCATGCGACAAGCAAGACGCCGTGAGAGAATACTTTTCAATGGGTAGGCATTCGAACATCGATTGTTTTTATCTCTGTCAGACGTACACGAGAATACCTAAACATCTGATACGCGACAACGCGAACCTGCTGATCCTGTTCAAACAGGATGGAACCAATCTGAAACACGTGTACAACGATCACGTGAATACCGACATGTCGTACGATGAATTCAGCGCGCTGTGCAGCGAATGTTGGCAGCGCAAGTACGGATTCGTAGTGATAGACAAGGACAGCCCGCTCAACAATGGTCGATACAGAAAAGGCTTTAACATGTTCGCGATACCGCAAAAGCGGTCAGTCGTCGTCGGTACCTCGTCGAGGTAAAACGTCGGAGAGAGCGTCATTTTACGTATTTCCGCGATGGCTGCGATCGACAAGAGCATGGATATCCGCGAGCGCGAGAAAATTGCGGAGAAGATTGCGAAAACGAGCGAGTCGATTCGCAAGAAACTTCGCGCTATGAAGACCGGTAAGATCGAGAAGGACATTGAGTTGGACACGCACTTTAAGCCTCTCATCGAGCCGTTGCAAAAGATCGCTGACAAATCGATCGCGGTGAAGAAAGAGGAGCCGGAGAGCGACGCTGAGATCGAAACTTTTTCCGAGGATGCGACGCCGAAAAAAAGAAAATGGTCGGATCATCCACTGGCACCGCGTAAATCTAGCCAATCGAAACGATCGAAAGCTTTACTGGATGTGCCACCACCGATAACCTCTACACTGATAACCTCATCTCCACCGATATCATCTCCGCCATACGTAACGGCGAGAAAAGTGCAGCCTACAATAAAGTTCGAATTACCCACAAACATGCCTGTTTTTGAACTCACGGACGACACGGAGCTCGCGACGTCTATTCCAAAGGAGTTGGAAACGCCTGAGGGTCGAGAAGCGTTGCACGATACCTTGGGGCCATTGGGTCAAGAGTACATTGGTGCTCTAATGAGCGCCAAACCAAGGAGCGATATAGATACCGTGTACGGTGTTTATCTCGGCAACGATGGAATGATGCTCGGGAATAAACGTTTCAAGGTGGACAGCGTGGATAACATACATATCGGTGACGTAAGTTACATCGGCACACCCGGTATTTACGAGTTGATCTTTAAAAACAAGCCTGATGAAAACATGTACACGGAGGAGGATATGCAAAAGTACATGAATATACTGTTCGAGACGAACACTCATAGAGCGAATCACGATCCTCTCGGGCGAGTAAAGTCCAACAGGGGATACAAGTACACGAATATAATCAAGAAATTGATACCGCCCGCATCTATGAAGAAACAATCCGGGAAAGGATTATTCGCGCCTCGCGCGATGACGCTGACCGACAATAAGATCGATTACGTGCACTGGGACGATCCCAACGAGCTGGTGGATCGTCTACGATTGCTCGACGCTTCGCGCCACGCTGGCAACAATGCCCACGACAACGAGATCCTATCGATCATCGAGGAACTTCGCGAAGCTGGTCTTATTATAAATTGAGCCGCGCGGCAACAAGCCGCTCAATCAGCGGTGAAATTTGGTATATTCGAGCAGAGCAGAGACGCGTCGAACGCCGTATCGTATCATCAGTGGAGCGGATTAATGAGACATTTCGTGCGCGATAAAGCTCTGTG
The DNA here is from genome assembly GCA_030770355.1 of Harpagoxenus sublaevis. Taxonomy (NCBI): domain Eukaryota; kingdom Metazoa; phylum Arthropoda; class Insecta; order Hymenoptera; family Formicidae; genus Harpagoxenus; species Harpagoxenus sublaevis. Next base: position 85,830 of record JASTWR010000708.1, read on the forward strand.
TCGCACCGCTACGGACTTTGATGCAAAGTCGCGCAAGATTCGTCGCGTGGCGCAACCGGAGGCTGACGGCGACGCGGTTAATAAACTGTACGTGGAACAGAGCGTTAAGAGTGTGAGAGACGAAGCGGAATTCGAGAAGCATCGTAAAACGCGATTGGAGACTGAATTCGAAACGAATCTTAGACTTCTGAGAGATAGCGTTAAAATTTTGAGAGATCAGTTGGAGGAAATCGAAACGAATCTGATCGCGCTCAAACGAGATACGCAATCCATGTTGGACGCGAACCGAGAGGCGCTCGAGGCACATATCTTTCGATCGATGAAACCTGAGTAACGATGGCAAGCGGCAAACGATCCGGGAAAGGTTACAAAAGGCTGTCGAATGACGATGACGACGAAGGGCAACGGGCGATTCGGGACCGGTCATCGAGCAGCTATCAACAGACCAACGAACGGGCCAGAAGCGGCTACGAATGGTTCAGAAACAGCTGTGAACGGTTAATGAGCAGAAATAGACGACGACAAGCCAACGACGACGACGACGAAGAGCTGAAAGAACTGAAGAAACCGCTATTGAGCGATGATGAACGGAAATAAATGGCTGATTGAATGTCATTGGTTAAAGACAGAAAAAAAGTTTGAAATATAATTTCTTTGCGCGTATTATTACGCACCGTTAAAAAAAACAGGACATCGTCGAAATCGATGGA
>JASTWR010000710.1:5000-86417 GCA_030770355.1 Harpagoxenus sublaevis
AGCACCGAATCCCGCGATTCCGCCGCAAGGAAATGTGGTGTTTGGGAGGGTCCGCTTATCCCGAGGTGTCGCGTCGCGTCCAAGTCCATCTTGAATGGGGCCACTTACCCGCAGAGGGTGCCAGGCCCGTAGCGACCGATGCGCGTCTCGGGAGGATCTCTCCTTAGAGTCGGGTTGCTTGAGAGTGCAGCTCTAAGTGGGTGGTAAACTCCATCTAAGGCTAAATACGACCACGAGACCGATAGCGAACAAGTACCGTGAGGGAAAGTTGAAAAGAACTTTGAAGAGAGAGTTCAAGAGTACGTGAAACCGTTCAGGGGTAAACCTAAGAAACCCAAAAGATCGAACGGGGAGATTCATCGTCAGCGACGCTGGCTTCGCGTCGGTGGGCGATGCCCCGCGGGGCCTCGCGGCTCGCGCGCGGGCACGCTGCCGTGCGTCGATGTCCGGCGTTCGTCGTCGTGCACTTCTCCCCTAGTAGAACGTCGCGACCCGCTGGGTGTCGGTCTACGGCCCGGGTGCGGTGACTGACGCGTCGCCGGTAAAACGGCACGCGTCAAACCCTCGGTCGCCCGGCCGGCTGCCCGGCGGTACACGCAAGGTATCAGGCCGCAACTCACACAAGTGTTTTGCGTCGAGGCCGTCGCAAGCGCGCGCCACGGTACACGGAGGTTTACGGACCTAGCGCCGTCACCGGTCCTGGCCCGCTGTTGGTCGTACGGTTAACCTTCGACAGGCCTACTAACGCGTCCCCCGGGGCATTCGTGTCCCGCGGGGACCGATACCGGTCGGCGACGCTACTGCTTTGGGTACTCTTAGGACCCGTCTTGAAACACGGACCAAGGAGTCTAATATTTACGCGAGTCATTGGGACTAGCGATACCTAAAGGCGTAATGAAAGTGAAGGTCGGCCCTGGTTGTCGACCGAGGGAGGATGGGCCGCGTTGCGATGCGGCTCCGCACTCCCGGGGCGTCTCGTTCTCATTGCGAGAAGAGGCGCACCCAGAGCGTACACGTTGGGACCCGAAAGATGGTGAACTATGCCTGGTCAGGACGAAGTCAGGGGAAACCCTGATGGAGGTCCGTAGCGATTCTGACGTGCAAATCGATCGTCGGAACTGGGTATAGGGGCGAAAGACTAATCGAACCATCTAGTAGCTGGTTCCCTCCGAAGTTTCCCTCAGGATAGCTGGCACTCGGCCGTTCCGCACGGAACGCGCGCGAGTCTCATCTGGTAAAGCGAATGATTAGAGGCCTTGGGGCCGAAACGACCTCAACCTATTCTCAAACTTTAAATGGGTGAGATCTCTGGCTTTCTTGAACTATGAAGCCACGAGCATCTCGGATCAGAGTGCCAAGTGGGCCATTTTTGGTAAGCAGAACTGGCGCTGTGGGATGAACCAAACGCAGAGTTAAGGCGCCCAACTCGACGCTCATGGGACACCATGAAAGGCGTTGGTTGCTTAAGACAGCAGGACGGTGGCCATGGAAGTCGGAATCCGCTAAGGAGTGTGTAACAACTCACCTGCCGAAGCAACTAGCCCTGAAAATGGATGGCGCTGAAGCGTCGAGCCTATACTCTGCCGTCAGCGGCAAGTGGGGCGGCCGTGCGTGTTTCGTGCACGTACGCGTCGCCACGAAGCCCTGACGAGTAGGAGGGTCGCGGCGGTGTGCGCAGAAGGGTCTGGGCGCGAGCCTGCCTGGAGCCGCCAGTCGGTGCAGATCTTGGTGGTAGTAGCAAATACTCCAGCGAGGCCCTGGAGGACTGACGTGGAGAAGGGTTTCGTGTGAACAGCCGTTGCACACGAGTCAGTCGATCCTAAGCCCTAGGAGAAATCCTATGTCAATGACGGCGTACATATACTCTAGTGTTCTTGAACACGCAAAGAGGCGCAAGCGAGCACGCCGGAGGTGTGCGTGCGTGTGTGTGTTGCGACCGAGAGGTCCACCATCACACCACCGCCTCTCGGAAGGTGCGGCTTCGCTGAAGCGAGCGAGAGAGACACACGCCCGTCGGGCGAAAGGGAATCCGGTTCCTATTCCGGAACCCGGCAGCGGAACCGCATACAATTCGGGCCCTCGTAAGAGTGTTCGTCGGGGTAACCCAAAATGACCTGGAGACGCCGTAGGGAGATCCGGGAAGAGTTTTCTTTTCTGTATAAGCGTTCGAGTTCCCTGGAAACCTCTAGCAGGGAGATAGGATTTGGAACGTGAAGAGCACCGCAGTTGCGGCGGTGTCCGGATCTTCCCCTCGGACCTTGAAAATCCAGGAGAGGGCCACGTGGAGGTGTCGCGCCGGTTTGTACCCATATCCGCAGCAGGTCTCCAAGGTAAAGAGCCTCTAGTCGATAGACTAATGTAGGTAAGGGAAATCGGCAAATTGGATCCGTAACTTCGGAATAAGGATTGGCTCTGAGGAGCGGGGCGTGTCGGGCTTGGTCGGGAAGCGGGTTTGGCTGACGTGCCGGGCCTGGGCGAGGTGAACGCTCGGTGTTCTCGCGCCGGTTCCGGGATCCGAGCTCGGTCCCGTGCCTTGGCCTCCCGCGGATCTTCCTTGCTGCGAGGTTTCCGTGGCGGCGGGAGTCGTCGTGGTCGTCATCTTCGGCCGCCATTCAACGCTCAGCTCAGAACTGGCACGGACTAGGGGAATCCGACTGTCTAATTAAAACAAAGCATTGCGATGGCCCTCGCGGGTGTTGACGCAATGTGATTTCTGCCTAGTGCTCTGAATGTCAACGTGAAGAAATTCAAGCAAGCGCGGGTAAACGGCGGGAGTAACTATGACTCTCTTAAATGGAGATACTAAGGGGGATGGGAGAACAAGGGATGAAGTAGATAATGGGGGGAGGGGAAGAAAGTGAACTTGAACCATTAACCGATAACTGTCTGGATAAAAGGGAAAAAGGAGGAGAGCGTTTTTGAGAAAAATGTTTCAGATAAAAGTTGTATGGTTTCAAGGGGGACATAAAATGGTGTCATTGGTTTCACCTTGGATAGTCATTTGAAGGTTACGTGAATGTCGATTTCAATATTTTATATAGAACCCCCTATTTTTACATATCTTGTAGCTTATCTCGAGAGCTATCCAAAACACTATCGTAGATCACGTAGGAAAACACTTATTACAATTACTTCTAAAAGAAATGACTGACGTATTTTCTGCCGCAAGGCTAAATACGAAGTTTTGAAAAGAACTGTTTTAAGAACTGGATGCAACTGCATACAACTTTTATCTGAAACATTTTTCTCAAAAACGCTTAGTTTTCCAAAAAAATGCTTGATACGGGCACGCTGATGCACCATGTATACTTGAAGTATACACTCTAAATACTTCCGTTTAAGCTGGAATTGACTAAATATTACTTCCAAGGGTATAAGGAAGTGATTCCAGCCATTTTGGTCCAATTTTGAAGGGTGCCGAAAACAGGCCTTAGGGACCCTCCTTCTTTAGGCATAAAGGAGAAAGTAAAAAAAAAGGAAGTGGAAAGGGGAGAGGATTATGAAAAAAATGCATGTTAGTTAAATTATTAAGCGAAAGACAGAAAACAGAAAAAGTGATGGTGGAGAACAGGGAAGAGTTGAAAGAAAAAGTAAGAGAGGCGTTGGAGAATGTGGAAGAAAAGAAAAAGGAAGATAGAAGGATGGGATGATGGGACGAGGAGTGTAAAGAGGGAAAGGGAAGGGTTAGGAGAGAATTGAGAAAATAGAGAAGGTTTGGTGGGAAGGGGGATAGGGATAGGGAAAAGAGGTACGCATAGAAGAATTTATATGAAGAAAAGAAAAAAAAGGAATTGAAAGGATTGGTGGACGGAGGATGTAAAGGAGATTAAAACGGAGCACAGTGGATCAAAGCATAGGAAATAGCGGAACATAGAACCAAAAATGGAATTGTCGAAATATTTACTTTTGTTTGCAAATTATGATAATAAATTTGTTGCAGATTATTAAAATAACGTCATTTACTCTGAATATTTTCATAATTTCTGTACAAATGTACCATAACATAGGTCATCCTAACATATGTAACTTCTGCGACTTTTTCGCATCAATATTTCAGGTTGCCCTACCTGTAGAAGGTGAATGCACATTTTTCACACGTTATTATTCATGTTTTAAATAAACAAAAATTATATAGAAGACAGTTTTATCGTATTATTTGATTATTTTTCGGGACAATATCTGATTTATGAGAAAAAGTACGTGTTATACAATTTTTCATTAAGTTATAAAAAAATGTTTAACATTGTTAGCATTCTCCACTAATTTTATCGTGTACAATAAGCCTTGTACTACATGCCTATGGTGATATCAAGTGCCGCTAGGTGCCGTTTTGCAAAATATATAAAAATTTTTTAGCGGAAGTCGCTGTATGTTTATATAAGAAATTAGATGGGAAAATAAATCGATATTGATTTAATTAGGAAAGGGAGAGGGAATTTCTAATGTTCCAATAATAGCTGTGTTTTAAGTCCGACAAATAATCGGCGCGCAGTTAATATGTAAGAAAATACGTGTATTTAAATACATATATAAAATAATATTAAGCTGCCTAAGATCCAAGCTTAGACCGTATAGCTATTTCGTTTGTATTGATTTATATCTTAACGCTCTTAATATATATTAATTAGATAGGAAAGTATTTAGAACACACAGCTCTGTTAAGAAATAAAATAGAAAAGTATATAAAAGACACTGCTTTGTCAAAAATTTTACCAGACAATAGAAAAACATAAAAATTTATTTTATTATTGTAAAAAAGGCCGCAGTGGATCGAAACATTGCATATTGCAAATATAGCTAATATCGCTCCTATATGTAATAAAAATACAATGGTTGTGTATACACTTTTGATAAAAAAAATTAATTTTCTGTAATAATAATAATGGTTTCATAATAATAAAGTTACTCTATAGTCCCAGGAAGGGTGTTTAAGAAATTTTAAACGCGAACATACAGGGACTTTCGCTAAGGAAATTATATATATTTTGCAAAGCGGCATCTAGCGGCACTTGATATTACTATAAACATGTAGTACAAGGCTTATTGTACACGATAAAATTATGGAGAATGCTAACAATGTTAAACATTTTTTTATAACTTAATGACAAATTGTATAACACGTACTTTTTTTCATAAATCAGATATTGTCCCAGAAAATAATGCGATAAAACTGTCTTATATACATTTTTTTAATCTAAAACATGCATATTAACGTGAGAAAAATGTGCATTAGATCATCAACACCTTGTACAGATTGGGCAACCTGAAACATTAATGCGGAAAAGTCGCAGAAGTTACGTATGTCAGGATGACCTATGTTATGGTACATTTGTACGAAAATTACGGAAATATTCAGAGTAAATGACGTTATTTTAGTCGTCTGCAACAAATTTACTATCATAATTTGCAAACAAGAGTAAATATTTCGACGATTCAATTTTTGGTTCTATGTCCCACTCTTTCCTATGCTTCGATCCACTATGCGGAGGGATAAATGTAGAGGGAATAATCAGAAAAATAAAAAGAAAGAAAAGGATAAATAAAGGAATAGAAACAAAAAAATATGATAGGTATTTTAGAAAGTTGTTAGAAGAGATAGAATGTAGGGTATCTAGAGGATCTGAAAGAGAGGAATGCGAATGGGAAAGAACAGATAAAGAGGAAGAAAATTAGGGAGGAAGTGAGGAAATTGAAAAATGGAAAAGCAATGAGCGGGGATGGAATTCCAAATAAAGTGTGGAAGTACGAAAGAGAAGAGGTGGAAGAATGCATATAGAAGGTATGCAATAGGGTTTGGAAAGGAGAAAAATAGCCAAGAGAATGGGAGTAGGAGTCATAATACTGGTAGTAAAGAAAAGTGAGTAAGAAAGGATGGAGGCTTATAGTGAGAGGAGTAACTCTGATGCAAATGGCATGTAAGGTGTGTGTGTATCAGTGTTGGCGGAAAGATTAATGAGTGAGGTGGAAAGAAAGAGTCTGCTGCCGGGTCAAATCGAGTTTAGATTGAGAACAATACCATTTATGTCCTGAACTATTTACATATATAATAGGCAAAAAAATGGGAAGTTAATGGTGGTATTTGTGAATGAGAGCAGCTTTTGACTTGGTGGAAAGTTGTGGGTAAAGATGATAAAGGTGAGAAAATATCTGGTTAAGAGATGTAAAGAGGTTTTGAGGGAAACGGAAATAAGAGTTAAAGGTAGGGGAGAAGAAGGGGGAAAAGTTTTAGACGGGAAGAAGAGTTAGGCATGATTGCCCACTGAACCCAGCTTTGTTAACTCTTGGTGGCAGACGTGAACAAGGTGTTAAAAAAGAGAGAATGGGGTAAGAGTTAATGTAAAAAGGAGAAAGCTATACACGCTGGCATACACAGGCGACATCGCAATCCTAGCGGAAGATGAAAAAGAAATGAAGAGGATACTGTAAAGGTTGAAAAAGTATTTGGACGGAGAGGGGGTAAAATTGAATACAAAGTAGATAAAAGTAAGAACGTAAAAAAGGAAGGAAGCAGGAAGGAAGATATCTTGGAGGTAGAAGAAGAAAGCGATAAAAAAGATAAGAGAATTTAAATATCTAAATTACACGGTGGGATATAACGGAAAACAAGAAGACATATAAAAGAAAGAGTAAATACAGAAACAGCATTATTGGGACAGGTATGAGGAATAAGGAAGAGGTTTGGGAGAGATATAGGTAAAAGGATATGTCTTTTGATAAGTTTATTTGGTCGGTTATTAGTTATGCAGCTAAAAGGAGAGAGATAAAACAGAGAAACTACAAGACAGATATTTGATGTGGGTGTTGGATGTGGAAAGAAGTACTCCAATATACATGGTAAGGGAAGAGTTGCAAAGAATGAATGTTAAGGGGATCCTGAACCCGTCTGTATACCGACATTATTTCATTATAAGAAATCTTTGAATTGGCTTTACAGAATCGCAAAATTCTTTTACAAAATTAAAGTACGTGCAAAAATCTAGGGCGCAACGGTCGAGTTTGTATGAAAAACGAAAAAAATTAAAAAACTTACTTATTTTTTGCACGTAGAGCTGTCACCTGACAACAATATTTGCTACAAAAATACTGCAGTTTATATGTACAAAATGAGATAGAGGCGCGCTAGGAAAAACATGTAAGAATAATATCGCGCAAGCAGAACTAAGATTCGAAGCCTAGAAAAAAAGAATTTCTCTAATTGCATTTTATGAATGCAAATACAGACGAACAAGAAGAGCAGTGTTGCGTGTAACATTAGTTGCCGGATCTTGTGAGAGATGGCGCTGCAATCGCTGCCAGGGCCGCGCGGACTGTATCGTCCAAGAAGGCGCACCCATTCATTAATTTTTCTCACTTAGCCCCCTTCCTCTCTTTCTCTCTATTCGATATAATTCAAAAAAGATCTAAATAAGGTAAACCTATATTCTCTTTTCAACGAGATTTTCTAGCAATATAAGTTATAGCAAAGAACATTCCTAAAATAATAATAGTAATGTTTGGTGAAGTTTATCCAAATTTTGGAACATCAATCAGAAATTATGAGATGTAGGTAACTATATAGAGTGCTAAGTATGGGTGTGAGATGTGAGATGCGGAAGTGTGGGAGTGGATAAAAATAATACTAATAAATAATAGTCTATAAAGAATCCCGATTTATAAATCACAAATTATACATCTAATTCTATTAAATTTGATTGCGCATGGCATACATATTCTTTTATAACTAGTATGCTCCAATTCTAGGATATGATGATTTAGAATATTATAAACCGAATAAAACCGATCCTAAAATCAGTTATTTTGGTGTAACGATTACCTGACCTCACCTCCTTTTATTTTAGATACCGTTTTACAGAAATTGAAATTATGAATATATCAAATCAACCATTTCAGATCGCTTTGGATATTTTAAATAGGTAATAATTTCTGATACATATTTTTATTTATTTATTCCTTTTCCATACAAATAATGTCGATGCAACACCCCTAGTATATAATATAAAAATGTAGTATAATGTTATGGACCTAAAAAACTAGCTTTTCCTCTTTAAAAAAAAAACCAAAGGTCAGCCTTTAGTGACACGTTAGACATTCGCTCAAGCTAAACGCGTTATACAATTATATTTTTAAAACAAAAATTATTATAAAGAAAGTATTATGTAAGTATTATAAAGAAAGTATCCTAAGTAAATTGCGATGCGTAATTTCACATATATACATTTTTAAACAAACGCAGGACAATATTGGATGGCCTGCAATGTCCAAGAGAAATCGAGTGCTAGGATAAAATATTGAAAAAAATATATAGAGGCACTAATGATTGCTCAACTTTCGCAAAATTGCACATCTGGCAAACAGTCGTAAAAGTCGGCGCCGTATACATCAAAAGGTATTGTGAAATACACTTCGGCACGTCGTAAAACGTAACGGAAAGCGATTCATACTACAACTAGTATAACGTACAAGTTAGTCACGTTCTACATTCGCTCAAGCTAAACGCGTTATAGAATTATATTTTTAAAACAAAAATTATTGTAAGCATAAAAGAAACTTTTAAAATTATTATTACAAAGCTTTTTCTGAAAGTTATTAATAAAACTGTCAAAACCAATAATTTTGTAAAAGCAATTGAAAAGAATTTTCATGGCTCCCACTGTATGTTGTGTATTTGATACACAACATATAGTGGGAGCCATGAAAATTCTTTTCAATTACTTCCAATTACAAAATTCTTGATTTTTACGCTACATCCGATAAGGCCACACTCCCGCCATGAATGGCGTGTATCCTGCCGGAAGCGTCGTATACCCTGGCGCCGGCGGCGCGTACGCTAGCGGCAGCTGCGGGGACGTTATGTTGCGGGCGGCAACGGCGGCGGTGTTTACGTTGCCGGCAGGGGCTGCGCCATGTACGCTGATGGCGGCACCGACGGCGTGTACCCTACAGGTGCAAGCGACGCGTACGGAGTATATCCGGACGTGTACGCTGTCGGCGTCGGCGGCGGCGGCGGCGTGTATCCTGCAGGTGGGGGCAACGCGTACGCCGGATTATATCCAGACGTGTACGCTGTCGGCGGCGGCGGCGGCGGCGGCGGCGTGTACCCTGGTGGTGCGGGCGACGCGTACGCCGACGGAGTATACGCTACTCCGCTGGCGTACCTCCCCATGTTCCGCTCTCTCCGCGCCCTCTTCTGCATTGCTCGACGCAGCGCTTGATCGGCATACTGGAAAGAATAATATTATAAATATAAAATATACGCGTGTGTGCTTGCGAGCGTACATGCGCATATGCGTGAGGAAAGAAAGCGAAGAAATGAAAAAACAAATGAACAAACAGGAGAACGGGCGACTGGACGAATATACAACCGAGCAATCGGGCGAGCGAACGGGCGAACGAACGAACACGCGACCGGGGGAACAAACGAACGAAGTGACGGAAATGCGACCGGACGGACGAATGGACAACCGGACGAACGAACGGGCAAACGGGCGAGCAAACGGGCAAATGGGCGAATAAATATCACCTACCTTGCGAAATTCCCTCTTTGTTTGTTCCGATGGCGGCGGCGGTGGCGGCGGCGGCGGTGGCGGTGGCGGTGGCGGCAGCGGCAGCGGCGGCGGCCCCGTCGCCGTCGGCATCCCTGCCGATGTTGACTTGGACGGCACCATCGCCGTCGCAGTCGGCATCTCTGCCAATGTTGTCGCCGACGGCGATGATGCCGTCGTCGCCGTCGCACTCAGCATTCTTGCCGATGTCGCCGACGGCATCATCGCCGTCGCACTCTGCATTCCTGTCGATGTTGAGAGCGACGGCGATGATACCGTCGCCGTCGCATCAGCACCTTCACTTTTTGCTGTAAAAAAAGTAAATAATAACAATTTTATATTATATACATATATACATATGTACAAGCTGTAAAAATAAATGGAGTTTGCAGTGAAGATAGGTTAATAACCATTGGTGTTCCGCAAGGAACAATACTGGGGCCACTCCTCTTTATTGTTTACATAAACGATTTGTTATATTTATTACCAGGTAAATCAATTACTTCGTACGCGGACAATACGGTCGTTGTAACAATGGGTGAGTCCTGGGAAATAGCTGGGGCACAGATGTGTGAATATCTGGATATTGTCTTCCAATGGCTTTGCGTGAATCAGCTCTCTCTGAACATCAGCAAGACAGTGTTTATCACTTTTGGAATATATGCAGATAGTGTGCCGAATGAGATTTCCATTAGAATTAATAATCAAAGCGTCAAGAGAGTTGTTTTTGCCAAGTACCTTGGGATCATAATAGATCAAGCTATGAAGTGGGAATTGCACTTAAATTATATCACAAAGAAGACCAGATATTTACTATTAATTGTTTTTGCAAAGTTATCCAGGCTGCTGTCCCGGGAGTCGCTGTTGATTATTTATCATGCACTCTTTAATAGTATTACATCGTATGGCATAATAGCGTGGGGAGGGGCGTATAATAACGTAATTAATAAATTAATGTCCCTGCAGAACCGAATTATAAAAATTATAATGAAATCTAATACGAATAAAATGCCGCAAAACGTTAAATGATCGTTTGCTGTCGAGGCCCTGTGCCATCATTACAACTATCATCAGCAAAATTTCGAATCCTCTGCTAGCAAAACTAGGAAAAAAGAATTGATGCTACCCATGATCTATAAAACTGCTAACTTCAAAAGCAGCTTCATAACTTCGTTGAAATTGTTTAACCTATTGCCGATTGAACTAAAAAGCCTTAAGACTGCGAAAAGTAATGTAAAACATAAAGTATACAATTGGATTAATGGTAACATCAATGCAGTTGCAAAGACGCGAGCGAAGAACACACAATAGTGTTAATTTTATGTTATATTTTATTCTCTTTAAGTTTGTGTTATCCTTTTTTTTTGTTATTTCTTCCTTCGTTTTCTTTATATTTTTGTTTCTTTAATTTTGATTATTAGTTTATAAGCACCAGACCTATGTACAGGCAATTTTATTTGCCTCTTTAGGTGTTATTTGCGTGTATAATATACTGTAAATAATATTTACTGGTCAATAAATAAATAAATAAAAGTAAATAAAAATGATGTCTCATTTTAAACAAAACCGTCTGAGTTATTTTTCGATAGGATTAAATGTTTTTACGATATTAACGTTTTAAAAAGTATAAATTTACCGAAAAATTCAATTTCTTAATTAAAAATCACATTATCGGAAATATTAATCGCCCAAACAAAAAAATATATGTTTTCTCTTTTTCAGAATACTTTTCGGGAAAAAGTTGTTAAATTTATTGAAATAGGTCAAGGTCAGAACATTAAAATTTTAGCGCAAATAGCATATATTAAACATATATTAGGTAATTTTAAGTGAATATTTTTTTTAATTCTTTTTAAATCTACTACTGTGGTTTCTTATTCTAGTATAACAAATTTAATTTACATTTTAATGTAATCTAAATATTTAGCTCAAAGTAATATAAATGAAAAATAAAGAAAATATATATAGAAAAAGAAAATTGTAAATCATATATTATCATGTGACATGACATCAGCATCTATCTCCAAGAAAACGACGCACAGTGCAAGAGCCAAGACTTATTCAAATAATTCCCTGATACTATTTTCACCAGTTACTCATAGCTATAGGTATTACCGAGTCCTACTACTTTTAGCAGAAGCATATTTTGTGACGTGACATTGTCGCGTCCACCGCCCAGACGGTGGCTCGGCCGAGGGGAGGGTCGGGGATGGCGCGTCGACCGGAGTACGGGAGGGTTATTCGCGACTTAATTAATTTGCGAGCGAGCTTTGTAGATACAACAGGTGGTGCCGGAGCGGACGATCCACGGAGGACCGATGTAACGACGTATGTCGCAACGAGGGAGAGAAGGAAGCTTGGGGAACGCTGAACGGAATGGCTGGCCGACGGGTGAGTCACTTGGGCCTACCGCCGCGGAGACGCGCAGAATGCCTCGCACATTACACCCCGGGCCGTACCGTCACACAAGGAAGGGCGCGACACCGCGACTGCAGCGCGGGTAAGCGACCCGGATGCCTCCCCGATGATATCAAGGACACCGAGCAGCATAGCCATGGCCTGGCCAGCCGGGCTAAAGCTGAGAAAGGCCCACACCTGGTGGCAGCCGATTCAAAGGATCGCGGGCAGGCAGAATGGACTAGAAGCGGCGCCGCAAACACGGCGGCGCGCACGACGGATCGGCGGGACGGAACATCGCGAGCTTGGAGCGCATGCGCGGAGGCCCAACGTGTTCTCGCCGGGCCGGCCGCTCTTCACTGTCGTGCGAGCGCTGAACGAGGAGCCATCCCCAGAACGCAGCCCCAAAGAGCGAATCGACCGAGCAGCGAGGAACGGCAGAAAACTTGTAAGATCTCCACTCCGGTGCTACCGTATTACCGTTGGCTCGATCTCGGCCATGGCATTAGACTATTATTAGTAGCCAGACTATAATTAAGTCGCGAATAACCCTCCCGTACTCCGGTCGAGGCGCCATCCCCGACTCTCCCCTCGGCCGAGCTACCGTCTGGGCGGTGGACGCGACAATGTCACGTCACAACTCCCCCCTCCCAGACGAGAGCCGAGGGGATCCCGGCCCTGACAGCAGCGACCACCACTCCGGCGCCAATTACGCCACCAGACCAATGCAAAAAAAAACTGAATCATGCCCTACCGTGGTCCCGAAAACTCCTGCAGCCCGCCTCTCTCTGCGATCTCTCCGGACTTCCGACACCGACCTCAAACCGGGCGCACGTGACCGCACGCGAGACGAACCCTGAGTCTCGGCCTTGCGAGACACTTACTATACTTAGGGTGCGAGAGAGGAGGGGTGAACAACGACCGGCACACAAGAATTTCCTCTACCTGACATTTATTGTCTTCTGGGGGTTACAAATAAGTACGGGAGGAATGGGGGGGGGGGGGGACGGCGGTCCATCGGTAGCCGGTAACTAGCGTCTCCTGGAGCTGCTTCGACTCCTCTTCCGGTCTCGGGGTCCTCGCGGGGCCGTGAACGGTTGCGCCTGGAGATAAGCGGGGGCACACCGGCGACATCCGCGGAGGGTAACCCCCCGCTCCCCGCAGCCGTAACAGAACTCCTGCTGACGGGGTAGGGGGCACTCCGCGTACGAATGTCCCCCGGAGAAACAATTCCAACAGCCCCCCCGGGGCCCACGCATCGCCACCGCCTCATCCACCTGGCCGCCCGCCTGGACAGCGACCTCTCGCCGCTCCGCGCCCCGGGTCCGGATCGGGTGTCTCCCTTTTTCCGCTTCGAGTGCCCGGTGGGCCTCGGTGACCAGGCCCCATGCTCGTCGTTCGCTTTCGCGCGCGACTTCCGCCTCCCTTCTGGCCTCGGCGAGGTCGGCCTTGAGCTGCATCCATGCGGCCCGTGCGCGGCGTTCGTCTTCGCACGCGACGCTCGACTCTCTCCTCGCCTCCAGGAGGTCTGTCTCGAGTCGCGCCCGTTCCATCCTGGCCCCCTCCAGTGCCTCGCGTCGCAGCGGGTCCTCCCCCGTCTGCACGGCGGCGTCTTTCAGCTCCGCCCCCCAGTCCTGGGTCCCCATGTCGCGACTATGGATCTCGCGCACCACGGCGCCCCGGTCCGTGTACCTCGCCGCCTGGACCTGTTGGGCGGCGTCCTCCAGGTCGACCCAAAATCCGGGCTCGTTGCACCGGATGTGATGCCACAACCGGTGGTAGCGACTATAAAATTGGCGCCATATTCGGCGGGTCTCAATTGACGCCATCGTCGGTATCCTAGGTATCCTATTTGTCAGGGGCAGGAAGGTGGTAGGGCTTTAGGTCTTGGACATGTACTTTCCCGGCGGGCGATCCGTCCGGCCGTGCCACCTCATAGACGACCGGAGAGATCACTCGCTTAATTCGAAATGGTCCCTGGAATTTCGGTGCCAGCTTTCCCGCGATATTTTGTACGGCAGACGATAATACGTGCTGCCGCTTTAACACTAAATCGTTAACGCAAAATCTACGCGGCCGTCTCCGGAGATTATACCTCGCGGCCTGCTGTTGGTTTGCCTGCTCCAAGTTTTCCGCCACCCATTCTCTAACCGCGCGCATTTCCGCCATTCGCCGCGACCACTCCGCAGGGTCTCCCGCTTCGGTCTCGGTAACGCTCTCCCGACGGTCGCGCAACGTGTCGGGCGGTATCAACTCGCGTCCGAAATTCAAAAATGCCGGCGAGGTACCCAACGATGAATGGCTCGCCGTATTATACGCGAAGCGCAAACGCAATAAATGTCTGTCCCACTCCCTATGATCCTTCTCGATATAGGCCACAATCATCGTTTTCAGTACTTCGATTCACCCTTTCTACCGGGTTCGCCTGAGGGTGGTAGGGAGGTACCGTAACGTGAGTTATCCCGTTTTCTTCCGCGAACCCTCTCATTACTTTGTTTATAAACTCCGTCCCGTTATCCGTCAAGAGGGTTTTCGGTGTGCCCCATCGCGACACGATCAAATCCTCAAGAGCCTCTTTAATCTTTGGCCCCGTGGCCGCCCGTAACGCCCGGATTTCCACCCATTTCGTAAAAAGATCTTGTATAACTAATATATATTGGTATCCTGCCTTACTGCGGGGCAGCGGCCCTACGATATCCGCGGCGACGGCGGTCCACGGTCCCTCCACTGTTCGACGTCCCATCCACCCCGCGGGACTCGCCTGCTCTACCTTCGTTCGCTGACATATGTCGCACGTTCGAACATGTTTCGTTACGTCTCGAAACAAGTTCGGCCAGTAGTAAGAAACGGCGACGCGTTGGTAGGTTTTCTCGATACCTAGATGACCGGCTTGAGGAGCGTCGTGCGATTCGCGAAGGGCTTCCGCGCGAAGTTCTCGCGGCAATACTAACTTCCATCGGTCAAGGTTCTCCACGATATCCGAGATGACCGGCCTCGGTCGCAAAAAGTATAATTTCCCCTCGACTATCCTCCAATGCGCGAATCTTTTCGGGTCGGTAGCTACTTCATTATAACGTTTGCGGTACCATACGTCGGACGTGTCCTCACACTCCGCGATCTCTACAGCGGCGTTCACGTCAACGGCGTTCTCCCCTTCCCCCTCATACATTCGCGACAGCGCGTCAGGCACGTGGTGCAGGGCTCCCTTCCGGTATTCCACCGTGTAGTCATATTCCAGCAGTTCGAGGGCCCAACGGGCCAATCGACCTGTAGGATTTTTCAGGTTGTGTAACCATCGCAAACTACTATGATCGGTAATGACGGTAAATCTATATCCCTCTAAGTAGGGCCGGAATTTCTGGATCGCCCACACCACGGCCAAACACTCCTGTTCTGTTACCGAATATTTTCTTTCGGGATCCGTTAACACGCGACTGGCATACGCGATCACCCGTTCTTCGCCCTCTAATTTTTGCGTAAGTACAGCCCCCAACCCTACCTAACTCGCGTCGGTCTGTAATACGAAGGGCTCCTCGAAATTCGGGCACGCTAGTATCGGGGCGGACATGAGGTGCTCCTGTATGCGATCGAAAGCGCGACACTGGTCATCTCCCCACTCCCAGCGCCTATTTTTCTTTAAAAGGCGGGTAAGCGGCTCGCTAAGCGTGGCAAATTGCGGTATAAATCTGCGGTACCACGAGGACATTCCTAAAAACCTGCGCAGCTGTCTAATATTTCGCGGCGCTTGGTACCTCAAAATTGGCTGTATTTTCTCGGAATCGGTCGCGAGGCCCCCCTTTCCGACGATGAATCCTAAGTACCGTACCTGCGGTCGACAAAACTCGCATTTTTCCGAGTTTATAGTTAGGCCGATATTTGCCGATATTTTATCTAGCACGCGTTTTAACCACTCCATATGTTGTTCGAACGTTTCCGTCGCGATAATTATGTCATCTAGATAGTTAAACGCGAATGGTTCCATTTCCGGGCCTATGAGCGTGTCGAGCAATCTTTGGAATGTAGCCGGGGCGTTATGCAGTCCGTACGGTATTCTGCGAAAGTGGAATAGTCCCATCCCGGGGACACTAAAAGCGGTGATTTCGCGGCTATCTTTAGCTAACGGTATCTGGAAATACGCTTGGCTCAAATCAATGGTCGATATGTATTTCGCCTTACGTAATTTATTTGTGATACCTTCCATGTTCGGTGTCGGATACGCGTCTTTCTTTGAGATCTCGTTAACTCCGCGGAAATCTATACAAAACCGGTATTTGCCGTTCGGTTTTTTCACCATAACTATCGGATTCGACCACTGGCTCGAAGAAGGCTCGATAATTCCGGTTTTCAACATTTTATTCACCTCCGCGCGAATGGCTTCCTGAACTTTCGGCGATACCAGATAGCAACGCTGTTTCATCGGCGCGTGGCCCCCTACATCGATTCTATGCTCGGTTAAGCTAGTAATACCCGGATCTTCCGGCGGAGTGGGTATCGTTCGTAAAAAAAATCTAGCGTATCTTTTTGGTCCGGTGTTAATTGTGCTAGTCCACATACTGAAGATGTCCCTTTCCCGTTGAAACGGTAGCTAAGGTGCGGTCTATCCGCGAAGTACCACTCGGCCTTCGTGAAATCTAACGCGATACCGAATTTCGTCAGAAAGTCCATACCGACAATGCACGACACCGCTAAATCTGGCAATACCCCTACGGTCATTTCATGACTTCGGCCCTTCAACCGCATCGGCAAGGAAACGTTACCCTGAATCGCGGTTATTTGGCCGTTCGCCATACGGATGCGCGCTCCGCCTTCGCGCGCGATCGGCAGGCCTAAGCTTTCCGCGATCCGCATTCCCTCGCGACCGATAAGAGTGCGACTCGATCCCGAGTCCACAAGCGCCAATACCGAATGTCCACCTACGCGAATTCTAAAGTACCGAAAGGGCGGTAACTCGGCGGGCTCGAAGGTAACAAATGAGTGCGTGAGCGCCTCCGCCGCGGTATCCACGGGTCGGGTCCTTGTTTCGAAACTCGGGGCCGTAGGGACCCGTCCTACGAACTCCCTCCCGCGTTTCCCGAACACGCTGGGCAAGTCCTCGCGGTAAATCCGCGCTTCCCGCACCGATAACAGTGGGTTTGCCGAGCCTCCCTACAATTGCGCGCGCGATGTCCCGTCTTCTCGCAGTTCCAACACTGCATACTCGCGTCACCCACCCCGATTCCCGCCGCGGCATCCGCGATCGTCGGGCTCGCAGGAGTAACAGGGCTAGTCGCGGTCGCCGTAGATTTCGCGGTTTTCTTTTTACTTCCGGTCTTGCGGCCCACCGCCTCCTCGGCGGCGATGGTGATCGGATTTTTCGGCTTCCCTTTTGGCGCGTGGTACGCCAAATCGGGGAAGATAGACTGTTCCGGCGGTAACGGGACCCTATAGTACTTGTCCGCGAGCAAACTACGCTCCACCCGCGTGGCCAAGTCTTCTAAAGCGTGGAAATCGCGGACTGTTGACGACGTATCGCGATCTGCAAGCGCGGTAACAAATTTCGGTGTGCGAACGTTAGTTGTTCCGACAAACTCCACGGGGGGTTCATTCGACCGAAGAGAGCGCGCAAACGCGTCAGATAGTCCGCGGCGGCCTCGTACTCCCCCTGAGTCTTCCGCAGGACCTCCTCCCGAAGCATGTATTGATAATCGGGGTCACCGAACCGGGCCCTCCACGCGCTTTCAAAGTCATTCCAACTACGCCAGTTTTGACTTTCGAGCCGCACCCAATACAGCGCTACGTCCGACAAAAAAAGTGGTAAACACTTGAACAGGTCCGCGTCATCGATCGGAATAATGGCACGGGCTTCCTTTATTCGCAAAAGGAACGCCTCGGCATTGCTACCTCGCTTTCCCGAGAAATGGAGATTCCACTTCCGCATCAAGGTATACGCCTCGGACGCGGATCCCCGTGCGGACCGCCTCTCCGCCGCGAATGGTACCGACTCGACACGCGGGGGCGTCGGAAAGTTAGCGCTCTGTTCCCTCGCGCCTCCCCGCTTCTGTTCGTAACTCGACCCTAATCCCTTTGATTCGAAAGTCAGATGCGACGGTTCAAAAGACGAACGCGGTAACTCGAAAGTCGGACGCGGTAGCTCAAACGCCGGACGCGGCAGGTCAAAAGTCGGACGCGATGGCGTACCCTGTACCCCCGTGTTCACGAGGGCCCCCAATTCCAGAGTTTGACGAGGTGGCGTTCGAGATAGTCCTATCCCGATGAACGGCGCCCCCCACTCGACGCCTCCACCTGTGCGGGTGGCACCGCACCGACCGCGTCGAAACCGGTCGCTTCCGCGTCGGGGTCGGGCACGGACCCCGGGTCCATCGCCTCGACTCTCGCCTGCTCGAATTTCAATAAACGCGCACGCAAAACCGGAAGTATCCCGCTAGTATCTAAGTTTCGATCCACTAAATGCTGAATGACCTGTTCGGTATTCAATTTCGTAATCCAACTATACGGCGAACTTCTCTCCCGCATCTCGCGAATCCCGACCTTCTCCTCGCGGTCCTATCCGCGGGAGCCACGAAACAAAAAGGTAACACACGCGGACGGAAACAGGTATCCTATTTAATTTCCGCCCCGATCATACGCGAAAACATCGACAATAATAAGGCGGAACGTATGCCAGTCGCGATAATATCGAAAGTCCCTACGCACAAAGGATCGTCACGGCGAAAATCAACATAATATCCCGTACTAGAGTCGACGGCAATAACATCCCGCTCGCGGTAAACACGCAGGAATTCGGCGAAAGAAACGGAAAGAAAGCGCGCAGGGGACATATTTATTTCCTATCTACAGCAACTTTGACAACTTTCCTAATTAACCCAAGAATGGGCGCCTTATTTTTTTTTATAAACAGTCACCTGGAGATATTTTTACACTCCAATTAAAAGTCATTGATGTTATTAATTACATATTGCATATTTTGGATTGTTCTACAATTTATCAGTATTTGAGGACTACATGTATATGTATAGATTTACGCGTTCGTAACTCTATCCACAGAAAAAATTTGCGGTAAAAAAAAAGTGAGGCCACAGGGCCGTCGGAATCCGTTTGTTTACCTGTAACTAGCGAGCAGTAAACATCGGTCAAGAACGCCAACGACCCATGTGTAAGGTACCTACGGTTTTCGTAATATAGGTAAAATTCGACTTTTTGAAAATTTCTTTCTACAATTCTGTTTTTTACTCAAAATATGAATTTTTACAAAGATTTTGAGTCAATAGGTAATTGCTAAAATCGCAATGAGAAACGGTAGTGATAACATCAGGCGATTGCCCTCGTTCTTAAAATGTTTTTTTTTGCTCTATTATACCCGGGAAAAAAAGTTTATATCTAATTATATATAATTACATTACATTATATATAATTATATATAATTATATAATTACATATAATAAGATCTATTTATACATTCAATTATATACAATTATATCTAAATATTTATAGCTCCACATCAAATTATGCAACATTGTATTACAATTCTTGGTAATACTTAAGGAGAGCTCACTCCTCACCGATTTCGTTGAATTTAGGCTTAATCGACGCGTTTTTGCTCAAAACGAACGAATCTGGCAGAAAAAAGGCCCGCTCGGCCCCGCGAAGCGAGATATTAACTGTTAAAGTTGACGACTCTCAGGTTAGGATTCCTGTCATACCGACAAGATGTAGCGACTGGTAGCGACATGAACATGCCTCGCGGGGGCATATGCGCATGCTCGTGGCCACATGCGCATGCTCCGTAGCCATACGCGCATGCAAAAGTGCGCGAATTTCAAACCTATGTATATTTATAATGCATAAATATAAATATGTACTTTTCATATATTAACTATTCTCTGCTTTAACAAATTATTTCAGCTACAGATATTAAGCGTCGAAGTTAACGAAACAGAAATAATTTGTTAAAGCAGAGAATAATTGGTATATGAAAAGTACATATTTATATGTACGATGAATGTTGGTATATAAATATGTACTTTTCATATACCAACTATTCTCTGCTTTAACAAATTATTTCTGTTTCGTTAACTTCGACGCTTAATATCTGTAGCAGAAATAATTTTTTAAAGCAGAGAATAGTTGGTATATGAAAAGTATATATTTATATGTACTTATTTATCGTACATATTTATATGAACGATGAATAGTTGGTATATAAATATGTACTTTTCATATACCAACTATTCTCTGCTTTAACAAATTATTTCTGTTTTGTTAACTTCGACGCTTAATATCTGTAGCAGAAATAATTTTTTAAAGCAGAGAATAGTTGGTATATGAAAAGTATATATTTATATGTACTTATTTATCGTACATATTTATATGTACGATGAATAGTTGGTATATAAATATGTACTTTTCATATATCAACTATTTTCTGCTTTAACAAATTATTTCTGTTTCGTTAACTTCGACGCTTAATATCTGTAGCTGAAATAATTTGTTAAAGCAGAGAATAGTTGATATATGAAAAGTACATATTTATATTTATGCATTATAAGTATGCATACGTTTAAAATTCGCTCACTTTTGCATGCGCGTGCGGCCACTGAGCATGCGCATGTGGCCACAGAGCTAACAGAGCATGCGCAAGTAGCCGCGGGGCATGGTTAATAGTCGCTAAATTGCGTCGGTATGACAGGTTTCATAACCTGATAGTCGTCAACTTTAACAGTTAATATCTCGCGTCGCGGGTCCGAGCGGGCCTTTTTTCTGCCAGATTCGTTCGTTTTGAGCAAAAACGCGTCGATTAAGCCTGAATTCAACGAAATCGGTGAGGAGTGAGCTCTCCTTAAGTATTACCCAATTCTTTTTTGAGTAGATAATAATATATAATTATATCAAAATATTTATAACCTTATATAGAATTATACATTATATTAGAAATCTTTTTTAAGCAAATAATTATATGTAATTATATCAAAATATGTATAACTCCATATCAAATTATGCAGTTATATTAGAATTCTTTTTCAAGTTAATTGCGATACATCAAATTATATACAAACTTATATATAATTGCGTAAAATTAGATATAATTATACACGTATATATTTTATATATGATTATATATAATCATATATCAACACATATTACATTTTTAATTTCGGATTATCCGATAGATGGCATCCAATGAAATCTGTTTCTCGTATTTAAAATTTAACGAACAATGGTATAAGAACGGTGTCTAGAGACTTGACAGTGTCTCGCGCCAAGTGATATAAATCACGGTACGGCACAACTTTTGTATCAGTTGTATTGTGGAGTCCACTTTTTACTCTCCCGGGAAAAAATGTTTATATCTAATTATATATAATTTTGTATAACTTTCTAGATATAATTATGTATGGATTTTGACCTGATCTAATTATGTATAATTATATACAATTATATATAATTATATACAATTATATATAATTATGTATAGTTATATATAAAGTCCCTCGGTATCAATCCACTGCAGAAAATTGTTATTTTTAAATATTATTATTTTAAAGAGTGCCACTTTTTTATAAGAGTAAAAAGTGGACTCCACAATACAACTGATACAAAAGTTGTGCCGTACCGTGATTTATATCACTTTGCGCGAGACACTGTCGAGTCTCTAGACACCGTTCTTATACCATTGTTCGTTAAATTTTAAATACGAGAAACGGATTCCATTGGATGCCATCTATCGGATAATCCGAAATTAAAAATGTAATATGTGTTGATATATGATTATATATAATCATATATAAAATATACAGGGTGTCACTTAATTCGCGCCCACTATTTACACAGTGATATTCCTCATAAAAAACTGAGTCGAAAAGTCCTGAATCATTTTTTTCGAATTATGCTTAGAAAAGTAGTTATTATTAATTAAAGATTAGCCAGTCAGCATCGCTTTTTAAACGGACGCACGTTCGTGAGCAGCGCATCTACTAGTATGCGTGAGTGATCCGCCGCGCCGCCGCTCGCTCCGCCGCGCGCTCGGCCGCGCCGCAGTGGCCAGCGATGTTCCGTCGCCACGATCGTCCGTGTAAAGTTCAGCTACAAAATAATTAATAATTACTCTTTGCAATAAGCATGATAATTCCTACGCTAAAAGCATCTTTTCAGATTACAATTTGTTAGTTCAATTCAGATCTCGTCAAGATTTAACCGCGGCTGTAAGAAAACTGTAATCTCTTATGTAAAAATACACACACACACAAATCATTTTACAAGTTGTTCTTTTTGTTGATAATATTGATCAATGTAATTAAGCTGTTCGACACAAGATAAGCAGAAATCATTAATGTCTCATGCAATCCGTCTTATGATACGCACGTTCTATGAAATTTGCTTACATTGTTTTGACATCTAGTCAATATTTCTGTTTATTTGACAAATATGAAATAACAGGTGATATTGCTTCGTTTTTTCTAGAAATCTAAAAATAAAAAGTTTAGTCAATATAAAATCAAAAAGAGTTGATATGTCTTTAGTCTCATATCTTGAGTTCATTTACTACTTACAAGTAAAATAAAAAATTTAGCCAATATAAGACCTAAATGTAAGGAGGAAAACCAGTGTAACAGGTAAAGAAAGAAGCTATTTTTAATGATTTTTTTTCTGAGAAATAATTGCTTTTTTTTAAATCACTTTATTAACATCACAATGTACATAATTTGGACTACTTCTTGTAAAATTTTTGTTAAAAAATATTTATATTTATAGCTACAATAGCTACAATAGTGCTAGCGGCTAAAAAAATTATTATGTTGAACGGGCGGGCGTATGCATAGCGGACCAACGGAAGTTCTGAAATAAAATAACAAGTATGTTCTTAAAATATGAGACAATAGCTTCAGTTGTACACACGGATTTAAAAAAAAATAATTTGTTACAAAATGGCAAATTAAAAAAAAAACGGTTTAAAAATTGGTGAAAAATTGACTTGTTTCTTAACGTTACAAGAAGAAATTACTCAATGAAAAATTCCGTACGTACAACTGAAGCAATTATCTCATATTTTAAGAAAATACTTGGTTTTTTATTTCAGAACTTTTGTTGGTCCGCTACGCATGCGCCCGTATTTTTTTCAGGCGACTTAGGCTATCGCAGCTATAAATATTAATTTTTTAAATAAAAATTTTACAAAAGTAGTTTAAATTATGTAGGTACTTTGTGATGTTAATAAAGTGATATGGAAAAAAAAACAATAATTTGCCATAAAAAATCTTTAAAAATAGCAATTTTTATTAACTGTTACACTGGTTCCCCTCTAAGAGAGTTGATATGTTTTTAGTCTTAAATCTTGAGTTCAATTACTGCTTAGTATTAATGTTCTTATTTAGAGTCATCTGATTGATGATATTGAGGGAGTGATTTTTGTAAATCTGTACAATGTTGCTGATAATTATTTGTAGTGGTATTTTAAAAATATTAAAAATAATTATCTAATTATTATTGATATTTAAGACTGCACTGGCGGATTCTGGGGGGGGTTGGAGTTAAAACCCTCTTTCCAAATAAAATAAATCATGAATTTGCTGGATCTACATTGTAACGATGCACCCCCAGAACTGCATTGTTCCGGCCGTCCACCAGCCGAGCCGCCCGACCGACCATCTGTCGGGCGAAGAACGGGGGCGGAATGCCCCCACATATTTTTAAACGATATAAAGTCGGCGCACTCGCCGCCGGATATCGATTCGGGCCAAACCGATCGATATCCGAAAGCGCCCGAATAATTTCGAGCGCGTTCGCGACGCCGGAGCGCTCGGCGCCCCTACTCCGGCCCGACATACCCGCCACGTGCGGCTCCGCGTCAGCGCTACCCCCCGCTACCGAAATAACGAGCCCAGGGGGTATAAAAAGGCAACGAATTTGCCTAATTAGAAGACTCCGTCGTGAGCCAGCAATCCGACCAGACCTGTCCGCTGCTCACGACTTCCAGTCCCGATCCTGCTCCTTGCAAATCACCAGCCGTATCGACGAGGTTGAGAGTACTCAGTCTCTATTCGGGAGTTCCCGTACGCCGACACCGTTGTCCTGAGTCCCGGTAATACCGGCGAGGTTGAGTGTACTCGTCTCTTCCGAGAGTTCTCGGTAACCGGTATCACTGTTTATCGCACACGAAGTCCACGTTTCGTACAAGAGCGTTCTCTGTACGCCGGGCGTACCCGGCCGTGGTCTTTTCCCTTGACGTGCACTGGACGGAGCGTGCTCCGTCCTGCCGGGACGGCAACCGGGGACACCCCGGTTGCCGTCTCCGTGTACTGTGGAGGAGAGTACTCCTCCCAGTCGGGTGTTCCCGATTACACGCAGCTTCCTGACATCTTGTCGAAATCCTCGCACAGCGTATCCACACGCCATTATAACGCGCTCGTCCGTACAGCCCCGCGTGCTGTACCCGCCTCGCGCTAATACCGCGCCCCTAATCGTTCCGCGTGCCGTACACGCCTCACGCCGTCCTAAGGCATTTACGCGAATCTTCCAAATTAGGCGCCGCCTACTTACCGCCTACTTACCGCGCTACTTTCACTTTTCGCGACGCCCCACGCGGACTATCGACCGCGCCCATCGACCGCGATACAAAGCGTCCCGTCAGCTACCGCCGTAGGCCCGTCACGTAAATCCGGGAAACTATCGTGCATCGCCGTGCGATCACCTCGCACGTATATTGTAAAGCGAACTAATACTTGTATTAACAACGCGACATTTTCTATACATTGTAACAGCGATACTGAGGCTGTCGCCTCATCTAATATTGTAAATCTAATAACTTCAGTTTATAATAAACCTGCAGTAATTATCAGATACCGATATCTCGTCTCTTCCTCCGCGCCTCTTTCTCGACCCTGACCAGCCGCGAGCTAAGATCCGAGCATCGGGAAAACAGGTTGTTTTATGGCGCCCGAACAGGGACACGACTGTTAGGAAGAGACGTTTACGAAGATAATATAATGCAAAGCGAATATTACCGGCTAAATAAAATCGATTTAAGTAACGAACTCCGGAAATACGGTCTAGACACCGAAGGCAGCATCGACGTACTCCGACAAAGATTACGCCAGTATTTTAGCGAACACCCCGAGATGTTCGCGAATACCGCGTCAAACGAAGCCCTCCTCGGGTCCGCGCCCGCGATCACTGTAATACCCGCAACACCGGTAGAAAACGCGCCTGTAATAGAATCCGCCCCCGCGTCGACACACATCATGAATCAAATGCGTAAATGGGGCCTACATTTCGACGGAAAAGACCCGTGGGCTTTCCTGGAGCGTATCGACGAGTTAAGGGCCGCGTACGAATTCTCCGACGTACACTGGCTACGAGGCCTACCCGAGTTACTCAGTGGGGACGCACTCCTCTGGTGCCGGAATAACCGCGAGAGCTGGGATAGCTGGGCCGACTTTTTAGCCGACTTTAAAGATACGTTTTTACCGCGGCGTTACCGGCTTCAACTCATAAACGAAATCCGCGACCGAGTACAGAAGGAGGGGGAACCATACGTCAAGTACGCGACACATATGTTAGCACTTATGCGTCGGGCGGGTGGATATTCTCCCGAGGAGCAAGTCGAGCAACTCTACGAGAATCTCCATCCTGATTACCAGAATCGGATCTAGCGGAGCGACGTGCGCAATCCCCGGGATCTCCAACAACGCGCGGGCGAATTTGAGAGACTCCAAGTCAATCGCAAAAAGCGAACTCCCGCGAAAATCGCGGATACACCGATAGCCGCCGCCGCGTACAATCGCAGTGAATGTTGTTGGAGATGCAAACAACGAGGTCACACGCGTTTCGATTGCCGTCGCCCCGCCCAGAAATTTTGCTCGCAATGCGGCAAGGATGGCGTTCTTACCAAGGACTGCCACCCGTCGCCGGGAAACGGAACCGGGACCGCGGACACGCCGGCCGTCCCCCGGTCCTCACAATAAAATTTACGCCCCGGCCGCACTTAACAGTACGCGTAAGCAACCGTCCGCTCGACGCGCTTTTAGACACCGGGTCCGAGGCGTCCTTTGCTAACGTACATACCGCCCAGCTCGCACAGACTCTCGGTTTTCCGATAACACCGGAGGAGGGGGAGGTCCAACTAGCTAACGGCCATCACATTAGGCTCCCCGGTCGCGTCCGTTTGCCAATCCTCGCCAACGAACGACTAATTTGGCATACATTCCGAATAATGCCAAACTTGAGAAGCGCACTACTCTTCGGAATAGATTTTTTAGGCAAGCTAGGCCACTCGATACCGGTCCCGGGACCCCCGGACGCGTCCAATTCAACACCGGCGACCGCAACTACCGAAGGGATAGTCCCGCGCACGCCCGAGGAGGAAAAACGGCTTCAACACTTCTTACGAAAAGAGCTACCGTTATTCGATCAAATCGCCGGTCCCACTGACCGAACCGAGCATCATATTCGCGTAAAAAATAACATACGCCCAATTAAACAACGTTACCGCCCGCGAAATCCAGCCATGCAGGCTATCATCGACACCGAGGTCGATAAAATGATGAAGGACGGAGTCATTGAGCGTTCGCACAGCGCATGGAGCTCCCCTGTCGTCGTGGTCCGCAAGAAGGACGGGGGGCATCGATTTTGCATTGACTTCCGCGCGGTTAACAACGCGACCGACCCGGACGCCTACCCTCTCCCCCAGATTAACGCGACTCTGGATAAATTACGCGTGGCAAAATATCTTACGACGCTCGATCTGAAAAACGGATATTGGCAAGTGCCCCTCACGCCGTCGAGTCGACCAGTCACCGCATTCACGGTACCCAGGAAAGGACTCTTTTAATTTAAAGTCATGCCGTTCGGTCTCCATTCCGCCCCCGCGACGTTTCAACGCCTGTTAGACACCGTTCTCGGCCCCGAACTTGAGCCTCACGTGTTTGTGTACCTCGACGATATAATTATTATCAGTGAAACCTTCGACCAGCATATACAGCTGTTACACGAGGTATTCCAACGACTCCACGCCGCGAATTTAAAATTAAATCCGGATAAATGCCGATTTTGTGTCGACCGACTACGGTACCTCGGACACGTGGTCGACCGCGAAGGGCTTCGCACCGATCCGGAGAAAACACGAGCAATCACTCGATGGGAACGTCCTCAAAGCGTGAAGGATATTCGCCGGTTTTTGGGAGTAGCCTCGTGGTATAGGCGTTTTATCAAAGATTTCGCGACCGTCGCCGCGCCTCTCACCGCGTTAACCCGGAAAAATGCGCGTTTTAACTGGGGGGCAGACGAAGACGCCGCGTTCGGGCAACTCAAACAGACGCTCACCACCGCGCCAGTTCTCGCTTGTCCGGACTTCTCGCGGCGTTTTATCTTGCAGACCGACGCCAGTATCTCCGGCCTCGGAACCGTACTTACGCAGAATTTCCCGGAGGGGAAGAGGGTAATCGCCTACGCGAGTCGGACACTAAATACCGCCGAAAGAAATTATAGCGCGACCGAGCTCGAGTGCCTTGCCGTAATTTGGGGGATTCGACGGATGCGCGACTACCTGGAGGGATACCCGTTTACGGTCATCACCGACCACCAGTCCCTCAGGTGGTTGCAAAAGCTGGACGCCCCTACCGGGAGACTAGGACGCTGGGCATTCGAGCTCCAGCAGTTCGATCTAGAAATAAAATATCGAAAAGGAACATTGAATCGAGTCGCGGACGCCCTCTCGCGCCAACCCGTGGCCGCCGCGATCGCCGAACCTCCGCATTGCCGCTGGTACCAACGAACGCTTCGCGCCGTGCAAAACGCCCCTCGCGACTTCCCGGACTACGATGTCAGGGACGGGAAATTGTTCCGCCATGTGCTCCATGAACTTGATTTCAAGGAAGTCCTCGCCGACGGTCAGTGGAAAGAGTGCGTGGCGAAAAATATGCGACCGGAAGTTCTCCGCAGAAACCACGACGCGCCTACCGCCGGACATCTCGGCATCGCGAAAACGATTTCCCGCATTGCACAATTATACTACTGGCGGTATGTTCAGAGACATTGCGCGTTACGTTCGAAGCTGCCCGAAGTGTTTCAGACACAAGGTCGCGCAAACCCGGCCGGCCGGTACGTTACACGCGACCGCTGTTGCTCGCCCGTGGCAACAAGTAACGTTGGATCTCGTCGGACCCTTGCCCCGCTCGTCGAAGGGGCATACATGGGTCCTGACG
This sequence comes from Harpagoxenus sublaevis, assembly GCA_030770355.1. Taxonomy (NCBI): domain Eukaryota; kingdom Metazoa; phylum Arthropoda; class Insecta; order Hymenoptera; family Formicidae; genus Harpagoxenus; species Harpagoxenus sublaevis. The sequence continues at coordinate 33,136 of JASTWR010000710.1, forward strand.
ATGCAAGACCGCTTCACCAAGTGGTTGGAAATGCGCCCCCTGCGCCGCGCCACCGCCGGCGCCGTCACGACAAATATTTCGGAAGCCGTGACACTCCGCCACGGATGTCCGGAAGTAATCCTGTCCGACAACGGGACACAATTACGATCCGCACAACTAGAGAAAATGCTCGCCGCGCACAATGTTCGACACGCCTATACGCCTGTACATGCGCCGCATTGCAACCCGGTGGAGCGCACAAACCGAGTAGTCAAAACAATGATCTCGCAATATGTAGATAAAAATCACCGAAATTGGGATGAACGGCTCACCGAGTTGCAATTCGCGTATAATACCGCCCGACACGAGGCCACGGGCTATACGCCCGCCTACTTAAATTTCGGCCGCGAACTCGTATCCCCGCTTAACCGCGACGCCGCCCCGAATAGCGCCGCCCCCCCACCTGATGTAAGACGCCGGCACCTCGAGGAAGCCTACGAACTCACGCAAATCCATCTCGCACGTGCCTTTCAGAGGCAACAAAAATATTATAACTTTACGGCGCCGCCCGTGGACGCCGAAAATAGGGGAGTGGGTATGGAAACGCGAATATCCACTCTTTAACAAAGCCGCCGCGTTTAACGCGAAACTTGCGCCCAAGTTCCGAGGCCCCCTCGAGGTACGACGAATCGTGTCCCCTGTAATTGTGGATCTACGAGATCGCGGCGGAAAGTGGATTCGCCATATCCACGTTCAAGACCTAAAACCTGCGCCAGCCGCCCCACCAGCCGGAGAGGACGATGACACGAGTTCTGAAAACAGTGACGACGAAAACAACGAGATGCCCGTCGACGCCGAGAACACTAACGACTCCGATACCGAAAACAATAATACAAACACGGAGAACAGTAACGATGATAATAAGACGCTTACCGAGGACGAGGATGAGACAAAAGAACTATAAATATCAACACCCCCTCCAGCCAGAAAGTTCACGACAAATATCGATAGAAACTCCAGACAGACCACCGTGAGACTCAGATAGACAGCAACCGTCGCCATGAGCACACCAGCGAAGATCACGGTCGAGCAAGACATCATCGAGGAGATCAACGCTCTACTGGCTGAGCCAGTAGAGTACGATCCGGAAAATCCAGACTTCGGCGCGACATGGACGCGACTTTTCAAACCCGGAACGGTCGCAACCGCCGCCGCCGTTACCGAGACAGCCGTACGACCACCGGCGAGGAAAAGCATTCCCGTCGTGGGATGCCGACTGCAACGTTCGGACCAACAACAGCGGGAGAAACTGGACTGGTTGACATCACCACCGCCGCCGCTGCCAAAACAAAGACGAGTCGCAGCCAAGCCAACGATCAAGCCTGCGGTCCCGAGTGTGGCCACGACCGCCTGGCCAGCTCCAACCGTGCCAAAGGCCCTGATCGTGCCCCCGGCAAGCACCACGACCACCACCACCAGCGCGGGACAGCCGGAAATTCTCCTGGCCAAGGGTCCAGAGCCGCACCCACCGATCCAGGTGCAGGTAGAGCCAGGGCACATCGTCCTCGTGCCTCATTTCGCCGCGCACGTGTCCCGCCACTATAAAGCGAGATCTCGAGGACAACGGTGGCACATCCGCTTTAACCGAACCGGCACCGTACGTAGCATCCGGCGTATGGAGTAGAAGCGCCAAGTTCGCGCTATGTAAAGAGGGAGGGTGATGTAACGATGCACCCCCAGAACTGCATCGTTCCGGCCGTCCACCAGCCGAGCCGCCCGACCGACCATCTGTCGGGCGAAGAACGGGGGCGGAATGCCCCCACATATTTTTAAACGATATAAAGTCGGCGCACTCGCCGCCGGATATCGATTCGGGCCAAACCGATCGATATCCGAAAGCGCCCAAATAATTTCGAGCGCGTTCGCGATGCCGGAGCGCTCGGCGCCCCTACTCCGGCCCGACATCCCCGCCACGTGCGGCTTCGCGTCAGCGCTACCCCCCGCTACCGAAATAACGAGCCCAGGGGGTATAAAAAGGCAACGAATTTGCCTAATTAGAAGACTCCGTCGTGAGCCAGCAATCCGACCAGACCTGTCCGCTGCTCACGACTTCCAGTCCCGATCCTGCTCCTCGCAAATCACCAGCCGTGTCGACGAGGTTGAGAGTACTCAGTCTCTATTCGGGAGTTCCCGTACGCCGACACCGCTGTCCTGAGTCCCGGTAATACCGTCGAGGTTGAGTGTACTCGTCTCTTCCGAGAGTTCTCGGTAACCGGTATCACCGTTTATCGCACACGAAGTCCACGTTTCGTACAAGAGCGTTCTCTGTACGCCGGGCGTACCCGGCCGTGGTCTTTTCCCTTGACGTGGACTGGACGGAGCGTGCTCCGTCCTGCCGGGTGTCCCCGGTTACCGTCTCCGTGTACTGTGGAGCAGGGTTGCAAATAATTAAATCAATTTCTGATTTAATTCAAAAATAATTCATAAATTAATTTTGAATTATTAATTACTCTAAATTTTAAATTATAATTAAAATTTGATTTGTGAATTACACCGGCTTTAATTCATGATTCGTGTTTTAAAGCTGGTATAATTCACAAATCAATATTGAATTCTGATTTACAGGACTTTAGGTTACAAATTATTTAATATTTACTTGTAAACTAAGACTAAAATAAACCATAATTACATATTAAATTATTGTGTACATATTACCTCTAATTAACAATTCAAATTTGAATAATATTAATTAAAAGGTTTCACTAATTTAAAACTTACAATTAAAGTAAAAAATATATAATTTTTCTGTCTACGTGGCCTAGGTCGCCGATGACAGCACCCATGCAGGCAGTACGCTTTGTAGTTTTCGGTATCTAGGTGTTCCAAATCCTCGAATTCGATGTCTACGTTTCCCAAGTCGCCAATGATCTTTTTTTCGAAATTAATACAACCATTTATTTCATATCACAAATTTACTATCGTAGTCATGTAATAAAAAAAAACGGAGAAGAAGAGGACATTTAAGGAAATAACTAACATCCAAATTTCTCTATAAATTTGTATTTTCTTATATTGAAAAATATGCACATGGTCTCACGACTTATATAACATTATGTAAAATAGATTAAAGATAATATTGCAATTAAATATGTATATATATATATATAATATTACAAATATTTACATAGAAACGCATTATTTAATATTGTGTATTGTTGTAATTATTAGTTATGCTGTCTTTTTATATTTGCTTGTTTACTTTTTATATTAATTTAAAAAATATATTGTTTCTTTACACCTAAGTGATACGAATTGCAAAATTCCAAACAATCTTTCATCAAAAATATATTTTCGAAGGTTCTATCCAAAACCTGAAACGTGGGAATTTACAAGTTACGAATGGTTTAGTATTCCAGTTATTTTTTTTTTAAGTAATAAGACATACAAGTTTTGATTTATAGTATCTTCGTCCTTCTAAATCAATAAAAATAAAAAAATTATTATGAAAAAAGGGATTGTAGAATAGTTATTATTTTTTTTATGCAAGGAAAATGACGAATACTCTGCCAAGGAAGGTAAAAAATTTATTTTACATAATTTTTATTTTGGAAAACGGATTAAAATTAGAAAATATTATTAAAAAAGGGATTAAAAAATAGTTATACATTACTTTTTTTATATGCAAGGAAATGGCGAATACTCTGCCAAGGAAAGTAAAAAAATTTTATTTTGGAAAACGAATTAAGGTTGAAAATTATTATGAAATAAAGAGATTAAAGAATAGTTATTACTTTTTTGCAAGGAAGGAAAATGGCGAATTTTCTGCCAAGGAAAGTAAAAAATTTCATTTTGGAAAACGAATTAAGGTTGAAAATTATTATGAAAAAAAGAGATTAAAGAATAGTTATTACTTTTTTGCAAGGAAGGAAAATGGCGAATTTTCTGCCAAGGAAAGTAAAAAATTTTATTTTGGAAAACGAATTAAGGTTGAAAATTATTATGAAAAAAAGAGATTAAAGAATAGTTATTACTTTTTTGCAAGAAAGGAAAATGGCGAATTTTCTGCCAAGGAAAGTTAAAAATTTCATTTTGGAAAACAAATTAAAATTGAAAATTATTATGAAAAAAAGGAATTGAAGAATGGTTATTATTTTTTTAGCATGCAAGAGAGCTGGCGAATACTCTGCCATGTTTAAAGCTTTAAGAAGTATTGTTTTTACAAACATGCTTATTCATAAATATTTCTTTTTTGAATTTGCCTTGTATAATACCCGTTTTTCAAACTGTGAATCTGATAATCTATTAAATTTTGGTAAATTAAGTAAAGTTGCATATGAAAAAAGCCTTTCTACTGGTGCTGAGGACGGCAATGCAGTATTGTATTTTATAAATAAGTTCTTGACCAAAGGAAATTTTTCCAGAAGATCGAATGAGGTCGATGTTTCATTAAAATACCTCATTAATTCATTTTCTTCTTGTCCTTGTGGAACAAATTCCGTAGTAAGAAACAAATCCAAATTGTTTTCGCCAAAGTCAAAGAAATCATCATTAGCATCTTGTGATTGTGGAGCGGCTGGTTGTTCCTCTCTGGCGGGTCTCATAATATTATGTGCTAACTCTTTCACTCTTTCTTTAGCACCTGCTTTTAAAGCAGACATCCAAAATATTTTAAATCTTGGATGTGTGAATGCAGCTATTGCTGCAAATTCGCCCTTGCCTTCAATATTGAAATATTCACAGAATCTTTTTTCTAATTTATTTTTTAAGATTTCAACTAATGGTCTGCATATTTCAAGGTTACTGCCTTGTACTAATAATTCCCATTTTTTTCTAATACTCAGCAGTGATGGTAAAAGATAACCGTAATGACAATACTGTTCTCCTTGTAATACATCAATCGCTGTTGCCAGAGGTTTACACCATTGCAAATATTCTGTGATGTATTCAAAATCCTGATCCCGTAACGGCCTTGTAGTCTGTATGATACTTCGAACTTCGGAACTCATTATTTTCCCTCTTAATGAATGTATCTGTTTTAACGCATCATATAAAGAATTCCACCTTGTCGGAACCGGTCTTTTCAAACTGCATCTAATAAATTTTCTTAACTCTTCTTGTTTTTTTGGTGAGTTTAAGCATTTCCACAGATCTTGACATCTATCCATGGCACTTCTATGAGCTGTTTCAATTCTCGGACATTCATTTATCGCGTTTATAGTGTCTGTAGTCGCGATCAAACTTAACGTGTGACTAGCACATCGGAAATGACGAGATAACATTGGAAAAGCTGAGATTTCATCATTAGAAGTTATAATACTTTCACTGTCTGTCATCCTATATTCATAATCAAATTCATCGTTATCAACATTTTGTGCGGCTGCTTCTGCAGCATCCATAACCACTTCATTGTTTTCATTAGATACATTTTTAGTGTCTGCAGAGGTATTTGCACTTGCACTTGCTTGAGCCAAATTTTCACCACTCAATTTATCACTTTCTGCAACATAAAGATATAAATTTGTATGATTACAAGGTACACATGGATGTGTATATGTGCGTGTGAGTGTGTATATTATGTTCATAATATATGATATATGTTATACGATTTATCGTTAAGCACAGATTCAAAACGTAATCGTTTTTAAATATATTTTTAAATTTATAATTTAGTAGATTTTGCTTGTTATTATAATTAGAAAAGTGATCTATGTGTCGGAAGCACTAAAACGATCGAAATACCTATAAGTAATACTTATAATAAAAAAAATTGATTTTTATTATTTAACAACATAAAATAAAAAGTTTATTATAGAGATTTAATTTTCCGGATAAATTTGACGTAAAATTATTATGAGGTAAAACTTTTTTTTAATTTTTAACATGTCGATTTGTTCAAACAATTCGCACGGTTCGCGACATACCGGTCCCCTACGCACATACCACCATGCTTCGGCACACGATTCGCTCGGCCCGGACCAATCACCGTAGGGCACGAATCGATTCGCTGCGGGTGATCTATCGGTCAAGTGCTCTCGGGTCTTCTCGAGCTCGGGTAATGTCGAGTTTCCGGTTCGCCTCATCGCACGTGGTTTTTAACGAGTCTCTCGCGCACGACGGTGATTACCGAATTAACTGTGGCTAATCTCTCTGGCTTTCGAGTCCATCGAATCGCCCCCGAGCGAAGGATCACTCGGTTTACTCTATCAACCCTTCGGCATCACCTCAAGATAGCATCGGTTGCGAAAGCGATCTCGACGTCGTGCGACGCATTGAGTGGCCCAACGGTCGACGTGATTGCGGATCTTCTCAACACTCGGACAGGACTCAGTAGTGACAATTGTGGACAGATCTCAGCAGCGGAGAAGCAAATACGGACAGAACTCAGTTGTGCGGTGTCCGGAAAAATAGACAGGTAACATTCGCGAGTGTATCAAATTCATTGGTAAGACCACCTCCCGAGGGGGGGTCATCTCGCGAACCCGCCGCGCCCTACCGAAACCAGAAACCGCGGACAATCACTCAAAACACGATTAATATATTATAATAGATAAAACAGTAACGTTTGAAGAAGCTATAATAAGTTTCAATAAACTGACACAATTATTCTTAATCTATAGACTTTGGAAAAAATAAGGTGTCAGGTTTAAATTGGTTGATAATTCAATTTAGAACAATTTAAAAATAATTTTAAAAAAAGCCAAATATGAAAAAGATTATATCTCACTTTCGAATAACTAAAACAAGCTAAAAGTTGTTCAAAACCTGCTTATGGCATATTTTCCAAATTAGATTCGTAACCTAGCTGTGCTCGTACTTTTTAACTTTATCGTATATGAATATTTTAATCACCTTGTGAAAAACATTCTGGGTCATTTATACCAAATTCTTGGAAAGCCTTCACAAAGTTAGATCCATTATCCGTAACTGTAGCTATAATTTCGTTACATGTTAATCCAAATGTTGTATGGATTCCTTCTAACATCTCCGCTATATTGTCAAACGAATGAGTTCCGGGAAATCGTCTGCATGCTAAAGCTGCCGATTTCCTTTCTAGAGTTTTTTCGTCAATCTGTTGATTAATATTATAAGTTTTTATAAACAATGGGATAGAAATGTAATAATTACCATTTAGTTATGTTGACAGTTAGTTTAATTATATCTTATGCAAATAACACATTTCTTACCCAGTGAGCAGTAACACCTAGAAATCTCCTATTTGAACCAGTCCAAATGTCGGCTGTTGTGCAAACGTGACGTGCACTGTTCATCGCTTTGCGTATTTCACTGACTTGTTTATTATGTAAGTCATTCACCCTTTTACCTACTGTATAACGGGTCATATGTTTTAACGGTTGATTACCATGCCTGATTTTTAAATCTAAAACAAATTAACATACATTAATTTTTAATTAAAAGAATTATTTTACAATTTTATTTAAGAAAAGTAACTATAAAAAAAAGACAAATAAAAAACGTATAAATAAACTTTTAAGATAAATGAATGTGTCTCATAACGATAACAATACTATGGTACAAAAATCTATATTAGTATAATTTGTGTGTTGTCAGGGTAAATACTTGAAATTACGATTTTTTATTATTATTTATTATTATTATTTATTATTGTATATATGAATTAAATATTTCTTGTATTTAATGATATAATTAATAAATATATAGCTAAATGTAAACAAAACGCTATTTCACATTATTTACATTACAAAATATGCGGAACAAGTAAAGAAATCAATTTTATGTTACTTATTTTTATAATCAAAAATACTTCAATTAAATCTTACCATCAAACATTTTGCGAAACGCCGGATTCTCAACTGTTTGAAGGGACAGCTGGTTGTCCAGTAAGAAATGAGTTACATTATTTTCAAATTTTTCTTGTGAAAAACTGCATGTAACTCGTCGAATAATTTCAGGTTTACTTATTCTTCTTTGTTTCGATAATTTATGAGCATCGTATTCCGAAATCTTTTCAGGATGCTGTCTCTATAAAAATTATTATTACAAAATATATAAACGTATAGTCATTTTAGAAATTGTATTGTTCCACAAATAAATAAAATTTACCTTTATATGGCGCACAAAATTTGAAGAAACTTTCAAATCTCCTTGAACAATCGCCGCGCAATTTACGCATTTTGCAGCTATGTGTCCAGTTATGTTTGAGTCTTCTAAGACAACGTCAAAAAAACGGCCATCTAAGTAAGAAGTTTTTTGGCATGCATCGATGAGTTCTTTTTCTTCTGCAGATGAACTATTTCTTTGAATTTGCGTAGGATTTTCTGCAGCAGTAGAATTTGTGGCACTAAGACCAGAACTCTAAGATAATATTATATTTCCACTAGAACTTCCAGAATTGTATATTTCTCCAGTAGGTAATCTGCTATCATTATCAATTTGTAAGTCTCTCATGTCAACGGACGTATTGTCTATGGAATCGCTCGACATATCCATTTTAAATTTTGGACTCTTTGTCTTGAAAGGAAGGAAATTATATATTTATCTGATTTATCAAATATATTTAACGACTATTATAATATATTTTTTGACTAATATAATATATTATTTTATTTTACCTTTATTGTTGTTTAGCAATCACTTCTTACAAAATGTATGATGTATCTCCTTTATGGTTTCAACACTTTTTTTGCACTGATTTATTCTCCAACATAAAGAACAATTAAGTTATTAATATTAATAGAGCCACGGCGGTCTCGCTCCGCGCGCACTTGGCGCGAGACACTACCGTGTCTCTTGAAAAGATTTTATTTTTAAAAAATAGCAAAAGAAATAAAAATTTTTGGTATTTATGCATAAAAGCGACTTCCTCTCCGAATTGCTTGATATTTTAGTATGTTGTTGGGGGTGTCTTCCCGAGTCATTTCATATATATATATAAGAGTCGGACTCAAATAGCTTCGTAGATACAAGCTGAGAAAGGAGGTATTTATGCATAAAAGCGACTCCCTCTCCAATTTGGTTTATTTTTTAATATGTTGTTGGGGATGTTTTCTCGAGTCATTTCATATATATATATAAGGGCCGGACTTAAATAGTTTCGGAAATACAGGCTGAAAAAGCATAAAAATAATAAATACAAAAATAAACGTTCAATGATGATTTATTCAACACTATCACTAGGAATCTGAAGGATTTCAACCAAGTGTGTGCTTTGTATGTGCTTCAACTTACAAAGCACATACTTGTAAAGCGCGTCACTAACCCATAGGTTAGTGGCGCGCTTTATAAGTATGTGCTTTGTATGTGCTTCAACTTAGAAAGCACATATTTGTTAAAGCAGAGAACAGTTGGTATATGAAAAGTACATATTTATATGTACGATGAATAGTTGGTATATAAATACCCATCCCTGCATGCGGAGAAGTGCGGCAGTCCCTGTGTAGTACAGCCTGTTTGTTTATGTTTTCAAAGTGACTCTATTGGTTTGTTTACGCTCGGATTACCGCATTCTTTGATGCAATGGCTGAAATCTTTTAGATTCCTAATGATAGTGTTGAATAAATCATCATTAAACGTTTATTTTCGTATTTATTATTTTTATCCTTTCTCAGCCTGTATCTCCGAAACTATTTAAGTCCGACTCTTATATATATATATATGAAATGACTCGGGAAGACATCCCCAACAACATACTAAAATATCAAGCAAATCGGAGAGGAAGTCGCTTTTATGCATAAATACCAAATTTTTTATACAAAAAGTAAAAAAAATTTTTTAATGTTAACAAATTATTTAATTTATGTGAGTAGAAATAAATTGAAAAAGTATATACGTTATACGTATATAAAGAAACGATATAAAAAAAGAATTTGAATTCCGATTTGTTACAAGAGACTAATAAAGAAAAGAAATTGAAAAGTTATGAATAAAAATTTATAATTTCCAATTTCTATGCGTTATAGTATCTTGTTGAAAATTATGTATAAATAACAGGCTAGAAACGATGATGTCCGAAGCACAGTTCAAAATACACTGAGCCGATATTCGTCACATTCTACAGGAATTCCTTCACATTGTTGTTGTTATGACGTTCTCTGCATATGACATTCAAGCAAGGGCCTCTAGCAAAGCTAGGAAATAAACCTTGCTCTTCTGTTTCCTTCAGTCGACAGGTTGAGCTCGAAGAAGACTGTTGTCGAAAAATTGAGAAGACGTTGTACGAAAAGTGAGTATTTGATTTTCTTTTTAAGTGAAACTTCTATGGGCGCGTGCGCGCGGGGAGTGATTCGGAGTTACGGAAGTCGCGTTGCGCGTTCGCGTTATGGAAGTTCGCCACGAAAAGTCGAAACTTCTACGGGAGTGATTCGGTGCGTCGTGTTACGCGTTCGCATTATGGAAGTGCGTCACGAAAAGCCGAAACTTCCATGAGCGTGATTTGGCGTGGGAGCGTTAGGACGAACGCACGTACATTGCCGTAGCGTCTTAGGGCTAGCGTACGTACATTGCCGTAGCGTCTTACGCCATCTTACGTGAGAATCGCCTTACGCGACACGTATGCCAAACGTACGGCAACGCACATAAAGAAACGTAACGTAACATACCATACGTTACATGCGTTACGTTACGTTTTTCTATGTGCGTTGCCGTACGTTTGGCTTACGTGTGGCGTAAGGCGATTTTCACGCAAGGTGGCGTAAGACGCTGCGGCAATGTACGTGCGCTGTCCCTTACGCCTTTTCACGTAAGAATCGCCTTACGCGAAACGTAAGCCAAACGTACGTCAACGCACATAGAAAAACGTAACGTAACATACCATATGTTACATGCGTTACGTTACGTTTTTCTATGTGCGTTGCCGTACGTTTGGCTTACGTGTGGCGTAAGGCGATTTTCACGTAAGGTGGCGTAAGACGCTGCGGCAATGTACGTGCGCTGTCCCTTACGCCTTTTTACGTAAGAATCGCCTTACGCGACACGTAAGCCAAACGTACGGCAACGCACATAGGAAAACGTAACGTAACATACCATACGTTACATGCGTTACGTTACGTTTTTCTATGTGCGTTGCCGTACGTTTGGGTTACGTGTGGCGTAAGACGATTCTCACGTTAGGTGGCGTAATACGCTACTGCAATGTACGTGCGCTGGCCCTTTACGGCCGACCGTCAGATCCGAGCGTCACAAAAAAAAAATATGTATGTGTCCTTCACGCGCAGCAGAAGTAAAACTTCCTAGCTGTGAGGAATAGGATAGTATCTTGTTTATGGTATCTGAATCAAAACCTGTGTAATTAACAAATAAAATTTTAACTATAAATTAAAGCCTATGCAATTTACTATCCTGGACACCCTATAAATATATGTAGGGGAGACCAGGGTTGCAAATAATTAAATCAATTTTTGATTTAATTCAAAAATAATTCCTAAATCAGTTTTGAATTATTAATTATTCTAAGCTTTAAATTATAATTAAAATTTGATTTGTGAATTACACAGGTTTTAATTTACAAATCAATTTTTATTTGTAAATTGCATTGGCTTTAATTTATAATTAAAGATTTATGAATTACACAGGCTTTAATTCACAAATCAATTTTTATTTGTAAATTGCATCGGCTTTAATTTATAGTTAAAATTTTATTTGTTAATTACACAGGTTTTAATTCAGATAGCATAAACGAGATACTATCCTATTCCTCACAGCTAGAAAGTTTTACTTCTGCCGCGCGTAGATGCCACACGCATATTTTTATAACAATATTTTATTATGCTATTGTATATCTATTAATTATGATTGATTAATTGATTAATTATTTTATTATTTATTATTAATTGCCATCTGAACTGCTTGCTTTAGAAACTCAATTACAAGAAAATGGGAGGATTCTTTAGTAAAACCGAAGCAAATAAAGTGAGTAATAACTTTCTTTAATATTATAAATAAATATAACTAGTTTTCACTAAATCAAAAAATGAACGCAAAATAAGAGCCGGCATTATAAATTTTTTACTAAAGTATTTTGTCACAAGCGTGCATTTAGTGTTAGTGACGTGCAAATTCATGTGTTTTTTGTAGCACGAAAACTTTCAGGGCTATCGAGGCCCATTTACCCAATCAATAATTTTATAAGTGAAGAAATGTACTTCAAGTGCTTATTTTTTGTTTTAAAAGTTAAATACATATGTGCTAACAACTTTAATAAAACATATTTACTTTAAAATTTATTATTTAGAACCATAAATTTTTGGATTATATTTCCAGGAGTAAGCTATTTTCGCGATTCTCCACAAAGGAGATAGAAAAACCGAGTGTCGTTTTGGTAGAGAAGTCGACTCTCTTCTTTTGTCTTGGGTGTTGCGAGGTAAAAATTCGGGGCAAAGCGAGAGACCAGTCGGCAATAAGTTGTCGACCCCAAGATCAGCTAATTCGGTATTAGACGAAGTCGATTTAGCGAATTTTCCGGGCTGTCGGCAACTAATTGGCCCCGGGAATTTTTGAACATTATAAACTGTACATAATCGTCATAATCTGACTCATAATTTCGCATTCGCTATTACTCACGCCTAATTATCTTCTTCCTAATTCCTCTCGCGCAAAATAAAGAATAATTTAAACTATAATTAAAATTTATTTTAATGCATTTTTAATCACAAACAACTTTCATTTTTACCCAAAAACTTTTTCAGGCTTACTTTGCCTCTGTCGGCCCTATTGTTAATAAAAAATTGCATTTATCTTATTATCTGTGAGTCAAGAGTTTGTGATATTTTTTATTAGAACATTTTCCTTATTTTTTCTTTTATTGTCAATAAGAAATGTTTTTTTCCTGTTTTTCTAGGTTAAAAGTATATGGTTTTTTTTATTTAAACATTAAATCTTCAAAATTTAGCTTTTCTCTGTTATTAAAAGAAGAACTTTTTACTTCTTTAAACATTCGCTGTTAATAAATACTTGCTATCGTACATTGCTTTATTTCGGTCGTTTTGGTAAAAAAGTTGAGGCTTTTATTACCTTAATTTAATAATCAATTACTTTCTTATTTCGATTAAGAGTTTGTGGTATTTATCACTTGAACATTTAATGTTAATTAAATTTTGCTTCCTCGAATTTCCACTCATCAAAAATTTTAATTTTATTGTCAAGTTGTAAAATTAATAATATCTATACATCAACACAGGAAGAACAGCAGAAAAAAGAAGAAGAGCGAAAAAAAGAAGAGCAAAAAAAAGAAGAGAGAAAAAAAGATGAACGAAAAAAAGATGAACGAAAAAAAGAAGAACAGAAAGAGGAAGAACAGAAAAAAGGGATGAAATGCTGCAGGAAATACTAAATATGCAATTCGCAAATTATAAAGTGTGGTTGCAACAAGAACAGCAGCTGCAGTCACAGCAACAATTGCGACTCTCTCCATTACCAAATTTGCCAGCAGTATCAGCACCACCTCAGCAAAACATTATTATTGTAGAAGGAGCGTCGACCCCCTTTAGAGGTAAAGCATTAATCCTTAATAAAAGTGGTATAAAAGTAGGGAAAAAGTTAGTCCAATCAATATAAGAGATATTGAATTGGACTGTGATATACCTGTACATAGATATACCTATAGTAAAAATACTCTCATTTGTATCCACGAAAAATTGACACATAAGAAGTAACTACATTACAAATAAATCAAGTATCTAAATTATTAATATTTGTTGGCATATTTTATAACGACTAGGATAAAAACCTAGCAGTCCTTTTACGGGGAGTAAAATCCAATTGCTAAAAAAATAATATTTTTTCATAGGAAGAGGAAGATGGAGGAGAGCTGCTGGTCGAAGCAGGCGAAATTGGTATTCGTCAAGGGGGAGAAAATATGTGCCAGGGAGGTTCAGCAGCCGGTATTATTAATCATAATATTCATAATCTTCCAATGTAAAAAAATAAAAATTTATAGAGAAATTTGGATGTTCATTATTTCTTTAAACGTCCTCTTTCTCTAGGTTTTTTTTATTACATGACTACAATAATAAAGTGATATAAAATAAATGTATATATTAATTTCGCAAGAAGGTCATCAACGTCCTCTTAGCTCTTCCTCTCCGTTTTCTTCATTACATGACTACGATAGTAAATTTGTGATATGAAATATATGTTTGTATTAATTTCAAAAAAAAGGTCATTGCCGACCTGGGAAACGTAAACATCGAATTCGAGGATTTGAAACACCTAGATACCGAAAACTACGAAGCGCACTGCCTGCATGGGTGCTGTCATCGGCGACCTAGGTCAGGTAGACAGAAAAATTATATATTTTTTACTTTAATTGTAAGTTTTAAATTAGTGAAATTTTTTAATTAATAATATTCAAATTTGAATTGTTAATTAGAGGTAATATGTAAACAATAAATAAATATGTAATTATGGTTTATTTTAGTCTTAATTTACAAGTTAATATTAGGTAATTTGTAAATTAAAGTCCCGTAAATCAGAATTCAATATTGATTTGTGATTTATACCAGCTTTAAAACAGGAAACATGAATTAAAGCCTGTATAATTAACAAACCAAATTTTAATTTTAAATTAAAACCGATGCAATTTACAAATCAAAAGTAATTTGTGAATTAAAGCCTGTGTAATTCATAAATCAAATTTTAATTATAAATTAAAGCCTGCGTAATTCACAAATAAAAATTAATTTGTGATTTAAAGCTTGTGTAATTCACAAATAAAATTTGAATTATAAATTAAAGCCGATGCAATTCACAAATCAAAATTGATTTATGACTTAAAGCTTTTGTAATTCATGAATCAAAATTTATTTGTGAATTAAAGCCTGTGTAATTCACAAATAAAAATTTATTTGTGATTTGAAGCCTGTGTAATTCATAAATCAAAATTTATTTGTGATTTGAAGCCTGTGTAATTCACAAATCAAAATTGATTTCTGATTTAAAGCTTTTGTAATTCACGAATCAAAATTTATTTGTAAATTAAAGCCTGTGTAATTCAAAAATTAAAATTGATTTTCGAATTAAAAGTTGTGTAATTCACAAATCAAATATGAATTATGAATTAAAGCCTGTGTAATTCACAAATCAAATTTGATTTGTGAATTAAAAACTGTTTAATTCACCAATCAAAATTGATTTATGATTTCTTAATTTCTTAATTACCAGTTTCGCAACCCTGGTTTTACCTCGACGAGGTACCGACGACGAATGACCGCTTTTGCGGTATCGCGATCATGTTAAAGCCTTTTCTGTATCGACCATTGATGAGCGGGCTGTCCTTGTCTATCACTACGAATCCGTAATTGCGCTGCCAACATTCGCTGCTCAGCGCGCTGAATTCATCGTACGACATGTCGGTATTCACGTGATCGTTGTACGCGTGTTTCAGATTGGTTCCATCCTGTTTGAACAGGATCAGCAGGTTCGCGTTGTCGCGTATCAGATGTTTAGGTATTCTCGTGTACGTCTGACAGAGATAAAAACAATCGATGTTCGAATGCCTACCCATTGAAAAGTACTCTCTCACGGCGTCTTGCTTGTCGCATGCCACGTCATCGAAGACGAATATCGAGTTTGAACACGCATCGCTCGGCGGAATGACGTCACTGTTGTTTGAGAACGTAAAGTAGCCGATTTCGTCGATCGACGTCAATAAATTCTCCAGATATCGATATTTCGGTTGCTGGAGCGACTTTGAGTACACGTACACGTTCTCGGAACGCACACCGTGCGGACTTTCCAACAAGCTTATCAGAACGTTGGTTTTACCGCAATTCGAGGGGCCGCAAATGATGGCGCGTATAGTGGTCGGTAGCATCGTACCGTGCCTGCGCTTCTCCGCGTTGCCCCCCATCGACCGTGATCTGTCGTCGCAGTTCGTCACGCGAATCGCCTGTGGTTGTCGCACGAATCTCATTTTTTTCGCATTGCTGACCGGAGGGCTGGATCGGACGCCTATTTATAGGTGCGCGAATCCGCGAATCGCTCAGTAGCGGAAAAATGTTCGTCCTGTTATCAAGACCTTCCGATATTCGCGATTGCAGCGCCGAGCAGCTACAATTTGTACCGAAGGCCGTTCTGTTGCAAATGTGTGGCGATCACGTCCACGGATCACGTCCACGACGTGTGGGACAAGCTTCCTGAACATATAAAGGCGGATTCGGAGGTTCAGCAATATCGTCGGTGCTTAAAACATTATAATTTACCGCATCATCGAACGCACATCGACGGTCCGGCACCGTTGATAAAAAATTGCGGCAAATGCCAGCGAAAAAATTAGGCAAAGGCCTGTTCAACAGCGCGATAAGCTCACTTCCGTTCGAATTGCACATTCCCGGTTATCAGTTTTGCGGTCCGGGCACTCGGCTGAAGGAGCGATTAGCCAGAGGTGATCCAGGTGTAAATCTACTGGACGCGGCGTGTCGCGAGCACGATATAGCGTATTCGCGTAACAAAGATCTCACCGGGAGACACGCGGCGGACAAGGTACTCGCCGAGCAGGCGCTAGGACGTGTCATCGCGAGAGATTCGACTCTCGGAGAGAGAGCTGCCGCTACAGCCGTCTGGACGGCCATGAATGCCAAGCGGAAATTAGGAATGGGTTTGCGAACCGTGAAAAAGAAGAGGAGGAGAGCGTCGAAAAAACGGATACTTCCGGCAGCGAAACGAGGCGGTGTATTGCCGCTTCTACCGTTGCTGGGAGTTCTCGGTTCCCTGGCCGGTGGGGCGGCCGGGGTCGCAACGGCCGTGAACGCTAGCAAAACCGCGCGACGTCAGCTGGAAGAGATGCAACGTCACAATCGCGCCATGGAAGGCCGCGGACTTTATCTTGCTCCGTACAAACGCGGACAGGGAGTTGCGTCGAAGAAAAAGAAGAGAGAGAATAAGAAAAAAAAAACGTCAAAGAGACGTTGAAAATGCCCACGGGTATTACGACTAACGTGCAATTGAATCGATTGGCGAAACACATGCGCGTACCGTTCTTCAGGGGTGTTTTCATGCGTGACTCGTTACCGATCGGTGGTATACGTCGAAACGAGAGTGGCATTGTAAATTTGGACGATGCGGCGGGCCCCGGTACTCACTGGGTAGCGTATGCAAAGAGGGGAAACCGCGCGATGTATTTCGACAGTTTCGGTAATCTTCGACCGCCGAAAGAGGACGCGATATTTCGGACCGAGCGTGACGAAGGTGGAGTACAATCACACACCCGTTCAGACATACGATCAGAATATTTGCGGACAAGCGTGCCTGCGATTTTTCCTGACGATCGACGACGATCGGCGTGAATTTAAAGCCTGACGACGCGCCGTGGAGACTCAGTGTTAGTCGAACAGTTTTCCCGACATGGCTATGACATTCACGCTGACCGGGAACAGCAGCATCCTCGCGGTGCACTACTTTCCCGCTGTAGATTTGAGCGACGGTGACTACGAGCTCGGTCTAACGGTTTTTGAGACTTATCACACGATACCGAACGTTAATTCTTCGAATAATAAATTCTACTTTGACGAGGATGACACGGAAATCACGATACCCGAGGGATCGTACGAGATACGAGCGATACACGAGTTTTTGAAACGCGCTGTTTCACGGAAACGTCCGCGACGTGACCGACGCGTAGCTCGTTCCATCAGCGACGTCGGTCGCGGATATCGCGCGAGAGGAGACCGCTCGCGCGAACGGTGACGATGACGACGACGACGACGACTACGACGACAACGCGGAGTACGAGGACGACGAGGCTGTAAAATATCCTCTAGTGCTCCGTGCTAATTACAACAAGATGAAGAGCGAGATTAATTGCGCTTTCAGAGTAAACTTTAGCAGACCAAACAACATTGGATCGCTACTGGGATTCTCGTCGAAGCGTATATTGCAGCCGAGAAAATGGCACCGATCGGACCTACCGATTAATATCATCAACGTAAACATTATCCGCCTAGAGTGTAACGTGACCGCGGGTGCGTACAGCAACGGCAAACCCGTTCACACGATACACGAATTTTCTCCAAGCGTGCCACCAGGATATAAGATATCGGAAACACCGGCGCAGATCATTTACCTACCGATCATCGCACAGAGCATTACGGATCTAACGGTACGCATCGTGGATCAGGACGGACGATTGCTCGACTTTCGAGGCGAAGAAATCACCGTCAGATTGCACGTACGACGGCGTCAGCGATAACGCGCGTGAGTGTGCGCGACATATATGAGATGCTCGTGTTGATGGACTCGGAGCACGCGAGAGATAACACTATCTACACTACGGTAGCGACCGACGATATCGTCCGATCATATGCATCACCAGCGTTAGGCTACGCTACAAATACGAGAAAGAAGCTCACAGCGTCGAACGTTGAATTCTTACAATCTTTGGGATTCGCGGTGCGAAATATCTGAGGAAACATGACCGATATCCTTAACATCGGAAGCGAGCCGGACTTTGACGATCGCATCGTGAAGATCGAGACTCACACGTACAATGCGTACGCCAACACAACGTTCGAGTATAGCGATGAGATACGAATACCCATACAACAGCAGGATCTGTATACGTTGCCGTGCGAAAGTTTTCTCTACGTCGAAGGAATATTGACGGTGAACCCGATAACGTGGTATTGGCGAATAATGCCGTCGCGTTTATGTTCGATGAAATTCGATACGAACTCGACGGCGTGGAGATTGATCGCAACAGAAACGTAGGAATAACAACAACGCTCAAGAACTACGCGTCACTGTCTTTGGGCGCGAGTACGATTCTGAAAAACGCCGGCTGGGATATGTTCAATAACGCGGACATCACTTCTACGCGAAGAAACTTTACTTTTCACGTACCGCTCAGCATGCTACTGGGATTTTGCGAGGATTACAAACGCGTGGTGATCAACGCGCGTCATGAATTGATCTTGATACGATCGCGCAACGATAACAACTCCCTGGTGGGAAATCCGACGTTGACTCCTGCTATCAACGTACTCAAGATACAATGGCGAATGCCTCACGTGTTGCTGAACAAGATCAACAAACTGTCGATGCTGCGCGCCTTGGAAAACGGACGATATCTGAGTATGAGTTTCCGTTCGTGGGATCTGTACGAGTATCCCCTGTTGCAGAACACGACCAAACACTCGTGGGCCATCAAGACCGCGACTCAGCTTGAAAAACCGCGATACGTCATATTTGCTCTGCAGACGGGCCGAAAGAACGTTATGAGCAGAGAAGTAACAACGTTCGATCATTGCAAATTGACCAACGTGAAACTCTATCTAAACTCTGAATTCTATCCGTACGATGACATGAATTTGGACTTTGGTAGACACAGATGGGCGATTCTGTACGATATGTACACGCGTTTCAGTAGAGCGTATTACGGACGCGAGAACGTTCAGCCGTGTCTCGATGTCCCGAATTTTCTACTGTACGCTCCAATAGTGGTCATCGATTGCTCTCGACAAAACGAATCTGTCAAAAATGCCACCGTGGATGTCAGAATAGAATTTGATAGCATGGAGAATGTACCGCCGAATACCTCAGCGTACTGTCTCATCATACACGATCGCGTTATTCAGTACAACCCGTTGACCAACATGGTGCGCAAAATTGTCTGAGCGTTCGCGGCAACGTCGAAAAACAACTATTAATAAAGAGAGGGGGAAGAGGGAGCAGGGTATAAAGCAAAAAGTGTCGCGAGACGTTTGCATATTTGCGCGTCATTCTTCTCGAGTAACGCATCGAAGAGAGAAATCTCATGTCCGTACCAACCTTCGTAGACCTGCAAGGTTTTCTCGTCGGAATGAAGTTTGTCGTGAAGGAGGTGGCGGTGCTGCGAAAGGGAACCGTTCTGGCGCATTACATCTTTGAACGTCCCTTGCCGTGGAATCTCCTCATGAATTCCGACAAATCATGCGCTGCCTGGTTGATAAAAAATCATCACGGTTTACGATGGAACGATGGAAACGTGCCGTACAGCATGGTGAAACGTCTCATTGCATCGGCCGTGTTTGGTATGGAAGAGGATGATGATGACGACGACGAAACGCCACCGACTCTCGTGTACGTCAAGGGAATCCAGAAACGCGAATGGCTGGTGGATCTGCTCGAAGATTTTGCGAGAAAGAAAATGATCGTCGAGACTATTGATGTGGATTACGAAGACATCGACTCTTTGAACACTCTGGATGCCACTAATACTGTGCGATGCAGAAAACATACGAAGAATTGCGCGTTGCAAAACGTATTTAAAATATTTAACTGGTGGTCGAAACATAAGAACGAAGTGGAATCTTTTTATAACACTTATAAAAAATAAATAAATTATACATATATGTACGTTACAACGTTTTATTTCTTATCTCCTTTCCCCTCCACTACGCATGACTAAATACGTTAGAGAAAAAAATAAAAAGTATTTTTCAGGTCTGAATCACGATGTACTTTATTTTCCACTCGAGCGATATACGCGTTACGTTCGCCACAACGTCGGCGCTCGCTTCTGTAGTGTGAGACGCTGTTTGTTTACATGCGTGAAAAAATGTCGCAACGCGCTCGCTGAAACTTGTAGCGACGCGCTCGCTGAAACCTTGACAAAAGAACAACGGCGCGGGCGGCGCGGTCGGTGGCGCGGGCGGCGCGGTGGGCCCTAACGCGGCACCCCTCCCCCGCGCGGACCCTACGCGACCCTAACGCGGCACCCCTCCCCCGCGCGGCCCTACGCGACCCTAACGCGGCACCCCCCCCCCCCGCGCGGACCCTATGCCCCCTCGCCCTCCAACTTCCCCCCTCTCGTGATGTCATCACCCTCCCCGCGTGACGTCAACACCCCTCGCCTTCCTTTGTAATATGAAACGCCGCTTGTAAACATCCACCCCCCCTCACCCCTTTTGCCTGGATGCATCACCCCCCCCCCTCGCGTGACGTCATCCCCCTCGCCCTCGGTTACCCCCCGCCCCTCACCCCCCTCATTGCCCCCTTTCCCAGTACCGGTGTACTATCACTACTTGTGTGTGTGTTATGTGTGTGCATCCACACACAAACGGTGTATATCTGCCGACTGTTGGCCAAAATTGTTATCGGTACTAATTTGGTAGATCAGTACTGGCGCAGTTTCGGCTAGCATTGTCAGCAAGTGACTTGGTTTTACAATCGACCCAGTACTGAGACGATTGTAAAACCTTGTGAAGATGTGTGCGTGCGTGCGTGTGTGCGTGCGTGTGTGCGTGCGTGTGTGCGTGCGTGAGTGCGTGTTCTTGCGTGTGCGTGTGCATGTGCGCGCGTGTGCGTATCGATCAGATTCGGTATTCATTGCATAATAATTGAATTTGTACATTTGTGCACTAACAATAAATATTTATTAAAATTATTAAAATTATAAGAGCGAATTTATGTTACGTAGTGTCGTTTTTTAATAAATTTGTATTTCTGTATTCTACTGCAATTTTTTCAGAAAAATTTTTAAAATGAGTACTGCATATTATCGAGTAAAAAAATACCGTCACTTGAAACGATCAGCTGAAGAAATTATATTATCAAGTAATGCATCAGATGCTATACAATGTCGATTCGACGATTCAAATTCTTATCCTAGCGATGACGAAGCCTCATCTTTTGACCTGACTAATAGAGCGCCAGATTTTAGCTCGTCAAATTCTCAATCTTCTCCATCTTCTTTATCTTCCCAGCAGTCATGGACACCAGAAGAAAGCTCTCGAGAAAATGGTAATGATGACTCAACTGTGACAGTAGTTTCTTTTAGAGAAAAATTACAAAGCTGGTGTGTAAGATTTAGAAACAGTCTAACAGTTGAGTCAATAGAAGCGCTGCTAGTGATTTTACGAGCTGAAAATCTACCGAATTTGCCCAAATCAGCAGCTACTTTATTGCAAACAGAATGTAATCCAAATGTGAAAAGTATGAAAAGTTTTGAGAGCGCAAATGGTTCTTATGTACATTTTGGCATACAAGAAGGATTAAAAGCGATAATCACTAATGAATACACGGAGAGCACTATATTAGCTTATTATTTAATATTGATGGCCTCCCATTATATCACGGTTCAAGCGAACAATTTTGGATCAACTCAGGGCTTGTTCTACACAAGCAATACGAGTGTCAACCATTTATTGTTGCTGCATATAGCGGAAATTCAAAGCCACAAAGTGTAGATGAATTTTTACAGAATTTTGTCACTGAAGCAAGCTATTTAGTTCAAAATGTTGCAACTATTGGCCAAAGAGAATTCAAGGTAGAAATTATTGGATTTTCTTGCGATACACCCGCAAGATCGTTTATTAAAAAGTGTAAAGGCCATGGTGGCTTTTATGCTTGTGAGCGATGTGAAACAAGAGGCATAACCAAACATAAGAGAAGAGTTTATCCTAGCATGAATTCTAAATAGCGGACTGACGATTCCTTCAGAAGACAGCGACAAAAGGAGCATCATTTGAAAGGCAGATCACCATTGCTGGATATAACACATTTTGACCCTATCAGATCAGTATTTTTGGATTCTATGCATTTATTTTATTTGGGAAATATGAAGTGGATTTTGGAACAATTGCTTGGAATAAATAAGAAAATAAATCGCAAATGCAAACTTCATACTCGCGATGTAAAACTATTAAATTCCAATTTAAAAATATTGTTGAGATATGTACCTAAAAAGTTCCAACGAAAAACACTGGACTTAGACGAATTGAATCATTGGAAAGCAACGCAGTATCGTTTTTTGTTTTTTTTACATTACTGTGGGGCCCTGGCGTTACATAATGTTCTATCTAAAAATATGTTTCGACACTTTCTTCTCCTTGTAGTTGCATGTAGAATTCTTCGTAACCCAGATTTATGCTTAAAACATACCAATTATGCCAAAGAATTGTTAAGAAAATTCGTTGAGCTTCTTCCGTCATTTTACGGTCCATATTCACAAGTTATAAACAACCATAACTTAATTCACATAGCAGATGACGTGGAGTTCACGAAATTGTCTCAGCATTGAGAGAAATGTTTTGTTGAACCAACCAAAATTTTGTTACTGACGCAAAAGATATTTGTTGATATGTGATCAACCAAACCGTTTGTTACCATGCCGATATTATTTTGTTGACTGTTTGGTATGATCTACAATAATTCTTTGTGGTGAAAAAATGAATATTTTGTTACCGGAACAAAACATTACATGAGAATAATATATTCAAACAAAATCTTTTGTTAAAATAGAGTACATATTGTGTTCTATTAAATAAACTTCTTTGTGTAAAATGTGTAAATTCTTTGTTCTTGTAACTGCATATATATATATATATATATATATATATATATATATATATATATTGTATGTATATATATATTGTATATATATGTATATGTGCAATAATGTGCATTAATTATTATGTACGTACAAATATTGTAATAGTTTTTATATATATGTAAAAACTATTTCAATATTTGTACATGCATATTAGTATTAATTATTGTATATTACATGAATATAAATTAGCTAGTTTTCATTATAATAGATGTGTGTATTATATATAAAACGAGTCTATTAAAATAAAGGAGTAGCAGGTTTCATATAACATGCAATAATTAATATATACAAATATTGCAACGTACTGAATACATGCATACAATAATGTTTTATTTTTAAATATAATTATGTGACAAATAAAATGTAACATAACGTTTTATTCTTT
This sequence comes from Harpagoxenus sublaevis, assembly GCA_030770355.1. Lineage (NCBI taxonomy): Eukaryota > Metazoa > Arthropoda > Insecta > Hymenoptera > Formicidae > Harpagoxenus > Harpagoxenus sublaevis. Next base: position 56,781 of record JASTWR010000710.1, read on the forward strand.
ATTATGTGATTTATTCTTTCAAAATTACATATGAAATGTCGGGAGTTAATGACTTAATATGTGACGGTAAAATATTACATAATTAATATATACAAATATTGCAACGTACTGAATACATGCATACAATAATGTTTTATTTTTAAATATAATTATGTGACAAATAAAATGTAACATAACGTTTTATTCTTTATTATGTGATTTATTCTTTCAAAATTACATATGAAATGTCGGGAGTTAATGACTTAATATGTGACGGTAAAATATTACATAAATTGTTGTATGCTAAACATTTCCACTTGTTTAAATACTTTACTTCATAACATTGTACATGACTGCAAAATCGAATAGTATTCATACACTGCACAATAAAAAATATATTTTCATCTTTGTCAGCAAATATCAATTCAATTTGTCCAAAAAATGGAAATATTTCTTCGCGAAAAATATTTGAAATAAAACCTGGCTTGTAATAAATACTCTTTATATTTATCCATATTACTGCATGAAATGTTGTGCATGGTAAAAAAACTTTAATGTTACAATAATTAGAAAGCTTTGATATTTGCTGCATTAAAAGCTCCTTTCCAAAAGATATATGTCTCTTTTGATCAATGTTTTGAAAAAGTCTATAACACAGTTTTAACTGATGTTTTATCGCTAAGGTTAATGGTAAATTTCGTCTTGAAGAAGAAATATGAGCAGCAATTTTTGATTGTCTGTGTTTTGCTTCGTATCGCATGCACCAAATATTTATTGACGGACCTACTGACTTCATAACGCGCGCATAATAAAGGAGGAAATGGTGTTTTGGTTTCAATGTATCTTTAAATAAGTCTAAATAAAGTTCATGATGATCAGTAACTAGCGCATCTAAATATTCTATGCATTGTGAAGTAAAAAACGGTGTAAGTAATATAGTTACAATCTTGTGTAAGCAAATGTATAAATCCCAAAAATTATTGTTCTCAGGGACTTTATGTCCAATGATAAGACCGAAATGAATAACAAATGTTATTGTTTCTGAAGCAGAAAGACCTAGACTAAACCTCTTCAATTTTTCTATTTTTAAGAATGGTGGACGATTTCCTTCTTCAGGATCAAAATCATACGTACCTATTAGACTATTAAGATCGTCTAATGTAAACAGTTTTGATTGTATAAAATGTAATATTAATTTACTCATATCATATTGACAGACGCCTTCAAATACATCATGCATTATATCACAACTCATATTTTGTAGAACGTGAAAAGAATCTAATTGATTCCAAATGCATATTTCAGTTAAACCAGTTACAGAGACGTCATTTTTTTCCAAGTCATTAGCATATTCACTAACTGTACGTAATAATCGTTTATCTTCAGCTGTTTGATATCTTATTTGATTAAGAGAGGCTTTACAAAATCTACAAGGATGGTTCGCAACAAAACTTTTTACAAATCCACAAATTTCATGCACACCTAAATTATCTCCGATTACAAGAACACATTTTATATAAATATGTATACCTTCTTTAGTGACTAATCCTGACTTCTCTAACATTTGTAATTCATTAATTAAAGGTCGAAATGTAGCTTTATTCCCGTAAACTTCTCTATCTTTACTCAGAAACAATAACGTTAAAAAAATATTATCAAGTTTTGAGCGTGCTTCTGGAGGCATGCATGGTAATGAAAAATATACAGCTCCCACTTTGTGAACACCTGCATGACCACCTAACGGATTATTTGTCTCAAACTCATCATAGTAAATTATTAATGGTAAAACAAGTTTGTCATGAAAATTGTTGCTTAAATGTTTCCACAACTCTGATTGAATTATATTACTTACACAATGTGAATCATTCTTCACTTGTTCCATGTAATCTAATATATCTTTTAAAACACTAGGTATTTCAAATAATGTCTTTAGGACATTTATTACAGAAATAAATTGGCCTGTGACATTATTTGGAACCGGGGTGAAAATATTGTTAATCCTTCTACTTTCCATAGTTTGTCCAATTACATAAGTAACAGGTTCTATATAATAGCCTTTTTTTAAAAAATATTTAATTTGTACAAAATATTTAGTAATATGTGTATAGTAATACTATGACCAACTTATATATATACATATATATATTTATTAACCCTCCGTCTGACAACGTTATTTGGGATCTTTCGATTGACAACGTGGATCTGTTGCCTTTGACGTTATTTTCCCATAACCTTAAAGTATTTTAAAAAATCTTAAAAAATTCATAAAACATCTGTGTGTTAACATTGTAGATAACGATTTTATATATAGTCATTTTGATAAACATCGTTTATTTAATATTTCCTGGCGGGCTTGCAAATTTTACGAGCAGATGTTGTTTTGGCTCGAACGCTGGTGACTGTCAAACGGAGGGCTAAGAAATGTTAGGTTAACTGCAGGTGTCATACCGTTCCGTATTGCTTTAACAAAAATGTTTTGTACCATGACAGATTATTTTGTTAAAATTACCAAATAAAAATTTATTTTGTAACTACAATCAAATTTTATTATTACTACAACCAAATAAGTAACCAAATAATATTGCTTATTTAACTCAAAAAATTTACCAAATTTTGCTTGGTCAACCAAAAAATTATTACATTTTGCCATCGTAACAAAATTATTTATTATCTGTAAACAACTATATTTTTTTGTTACCATTAGTATAACTTTTTTCTTAGTGTGTCCGAGATTTCCGCATTTCCCTTTGAAAACAAGCTTGGTCAAATTAAACGAAAAATTCGAGGAAATAAAAAACCTGTGGCACAGTTAGTTAGAAGAGAATCCGAAGAAAGAGCATGCCCAATAATAATGAAGAAGAACGCTATTCACAGAAAAAGAGATGTCATACTTAATCCTGATATTCCAGATGAATATGCAGTTGATCTACAGAGTATCATTCTACATGGAGTAGAAATAAATACGTCAAAGTCCAACAGCATTGTACAATTAAATTCCAATGAGATACTTAGAATTACAAAGATCAAAAAAGAAGGGCAGAATATTTTTGTGCATGGTTTTGGATTCAAAACAGTCACGGATATATTCAAATTTCCGTGTGAATTAACAAAAGTGGGAATCATGAAACTCGGCCGATTGTCTCGAAAGGAAAAAATTGTCTCTCTAGAAAATATCCGAAAGAAATGTGTTTTTTTTGAAAATGATAGCAATACTTTTGCAGTCACATTTCTTCATAATACATAAACTTATTTCTTTCGGGTAAAAACTGATAAAGACGCGAAAACATTTACATAAAAAATCAATGTAAGCTTTATTTATAATATTGCAATTAATTTCATTTTACTTTTTAGTTCTTAATCGACATTTGTGTTACTCTCTGTTGCAGTGAAAATATTAATATGGATTATCATCAAAAAGATACAACTCATGTCGTAATCAAATTTTTTGAAAAAAGTAAAACTGGACAAACCACCATCGATCTTGTACCCGTGACGTGGACGTAGGTTCAGGATGGTCAATTGTTCTGCAAATACCCAAATAAATCTGAATACTTTAAAATAAACCAACTGAGTAAAACATCTTCTAAACCTGGCGCCTCATGGAAGAGTTTTAAAATTATTATTGTAAAAGAAGCTAGTAAGTATAACATATTTAAATGAATAGCGATTCTCTACTAAAGTTTCATTTCTTACGATTTAGGAGATTATGAACAAGGTATAAGACGAATGAAGAGGGGGTACTCTGATGCGATAATTGAAAGTAGCAACATCGATGAATATAACAGTTCTGAAAAAGAGGAAGAGCCTGTACAGCTGACCGGAAATGATCTTCAGAGATCAATGAATAAAATTCCTTCACTTGAAGGAAATTTCAAGAGTACACACAAAAAGTATAGAGAAGGTACATTTTCTTTGTTATGGATAGATACAGTAAATATTTTCAAATTTGTTGTATTATTATTATTTGTTTTTTTTTAAATAGATAATTCTGACACTTCGGTATCCGATACTTCTAAAGATGAGAAATCAAGCGTTGATAATAGTGATATATCGTCATCGACGTCGTCATTAAAAACCAAGGAAACATTCAAAAAACATAACAGTAAGTTGAAAGGTTGGCAAAAAACTATTATAATTATAACTATTATATATATATAAATTTTTAAAATTTTAGTTTCAAATGTAGTGTTTAATTTTTAGTATAATGTAATTTTTATCTCTTTTTCTTTTTATAAAAGTGTGTGTTTATATATATATATATAAACACACACTTTTATAAAAAGAAAAAGAGATAAATATATATATATATATATATATATATATATATATAACACACACTTTTATAAAAAGAAAAAGAGATAAAAATTACATTATACTAAAAATTAAACACTACATTTGAAACTAAAATTTTAAAAATTTATATATATATATATGTCCAGGGGCAGTTTTGACGACACTTTTTTTATTCAATGTGAAAATATGCGCAAATGTTCAGAGAGTAGCATGCCACAAGCCGATTTAAAAAATTCCACCTCATTTTCGAGTAACATAAAAAAAAGTACAAAATGGTAGTTTCGACGACTTCTTTTATAGTTGGGCAGTTTTGACGACAGTGTATATAAAATATATATTTTTTAGTGGTATAGAGGTTGTTTTGACGACTAGATGTACATATTATAGCGGTATAAAGGTTATTTTGATGACTAGTCGTCAAAAATGCCTTTATATACCCACACAGCACAGGGACATTTTGAGAACGATCTGAGAATATCACAAAAGTATATTGCGATATTCTGAGAACAATCGCATTACGTACTGCGATTAACTCAGTACATACTACGAACGTTCGAATGTCCGGGGTACCATCTCCCATAGAATTTTGCAAGAACGTCTATAGTTTGAGGGCAGTATCAGGAAATGATGAAAACGGGATGTTTTCAGTCGATCATTTATACACGCACACATACGCAGCCAAGCGCGCGCGCTTACATATACGGCCTGTTCTTTTCAGCTAAACTGCTGCACTAGTTCAGAGTTTATCTTTTTCCTTCCAACGTGGCGTAAAAAAGATAAACTCTGAATTAGTGCAGCAGTTCAGCTAAAAAGAACAGGCCTATAGATTAGATTAGGTTATTAATTTCATAATTTTACTTTATTATAAATTGATGTTTTTATTAATATAATTATAATATATATATAATGTGTATTATATATGTTGCAACCCGTTTTTCCTCGGTCTCGCCCGCCGAGAAGGCGCGGCTGCAAATTAGTCACCGATAGAGAGGTAAAAGGTATCCGCGAGGTACTCAAAACGGCTAAGACTCTCAAAGGTAGACGCGAGGTATTCCGCCAGTTAATTTCCACGATATTCACGAGGTATTTCAGTAGGTAATCTCGAGGTATTCGCTAGGTATTTCAGTAGGTAATCTCGAGGTATTCGCGAGGTATTTCAACAGGTAATCTCGAGGTATTCGCGAGGTATTCCAATCTCCACGATATTCGCGAAGTAACGCGAAAACTTGGGCGCCAGGTGCGAATACGCGCACCACGTTTCGTAAGCCTAATCTTGACGCGATCGCCCGGACACGCACGTCCACTCAGGGCGCGGGGCGAGTTTGATACTTTGAGGAAAGGGAGAGGCGGCACAACGCAATCAACACACTCAAATAATGTATAACAAAGAAATATATTTACGGAAAGGAATAATAATATATTTACGGAAAGAAATAATAATATATTTACGGAAAGAAATAATAGAACGCTGGTGAAAAGATATGACAAATGATAGACTCACGCTCTCAACTCACTCATACCACGCACTCGAACACGAAACTATATCCGCAACCTACTTGAATCGCAACTTGTCCGAAACCCGAAATGCCAACGCTCGCGAAACTTTCCCCGCGCTCGTTTTCGCGGCGGCCTCAGCGAATGCGCGGCAAAAACCCGCGCGACATTCCTCGGCCGCCCGCGACGCAACAACCGTAGCAATTGCCCCCGACACGTCTCACGACGTTCGCGGGACTTTACTCTTCTCCCGATACGTTTTACGACGTTCGCGAGATAACTAACTCGAAATCCGAAGTTCCCCCGACACGTTTCACAACGTTCGCGAGACCATTCTCCCGATACGTCTTACGACGTTCGCGAGGCAACCACGATACTTTTCGCGACACTCTTACTCGGAATCCGCGAAACGACACTAATAACCGCCGCGATTCCGCGATCCCGTGGAAACTTCCGACGCAACGGTCTCACCCTGCCGGGCGTATCCGGCACGCGCGATACGCCCGACGCAACCGTGCACGGAAAGTTTCCCCACACCCACACCCACACGACTGTCGGCCGCACTGGTCCCCGAGGAGGGCCTATACGCGAACTCAAAACCGTGTGCTCCCTCGGCCGGCCTCCTTTATCCGCGTCTCAAGGTAATAGGTACTCTAGGTACCGACCAACTTCCTGGCACGAGATGAGGTAAACGTACGTGCGCAGGTAACACAAAGAAAAGGTAATCGAGGAGAGGCGGAGGCCGAGGTCGCACACGGAACGCGACGAGATACCGGGGTGATAGCCTTACATGTGTCGCTGCGCTGCTCAGGACGGCTGCTCGGTCGGGGCGGACTCGAAACGGCTCCGGGATGTCGTCCTCTTGCCAGCCAGCACGACAGTGCCGAGTCGCTCGCCGGTTCGGACCGCGTTGGGTCCCCGCGCATGCGTGGCCGCCCGCGGCCGCTCAGCTCCGCCGATCCGCTCTTCGCGCTGCTCTCGCCGCTCACGACGTCCCACGTGACGCCTGCCGCTCGACCGCGGGACTTTTGACTGGAGTGCTCCTCGCCTCGTTTTACTGGCGGTACCGGTCGGGACTCTCAAGTCTGATGCAGGTGCGCCAGGCTGGCCAGGCCTTGTCCACGCCACTGTCCGGTGCAGTCCACGTCCCCGGCTGCGGCGTTCAGGGTCGCACGTCCGCTCCGCGGTAGCGATGCTGCGTCCTTCATTCGAGGCGTGGCGGCGCGCCCTTGGCTTCCTTGCTGCGGCGGGCTCGGGCGTCTCGCTGCTCCCGGCGGGACCGCGGGACGGCCCGGCGGCGGGTCCGGACGTGACTCGGATGTCGGCGTGCCGCTCCGTTTGGTCCCCGCCGACGCTTGGTTTCTCCCTCGTCGCGACACGTGGTCGTTACATTGTGTGGCTGGCTGCCCACCCCCGCGACACTCGCCGCGCTCCTCCTAAAACTAACTTACGCTTCACGAAATGTAATTATCCTAACCGCGCCTCCTCGACCTGGGACGAGACGGCATCCCCGGCTTTCCCCTCGGCCGAGCCGTCCGGGCGGTGGACGTGACTATGTCACGTCACAATGTATGTGTAGCATTTGTATCATACAAAATTAAGCTTGTGATCTTATACACTATACATAATACAGAGCATCGTGTTTGTTATATTGTAATGTCGAGTTCAGCGAATTCCTCTGTTACACTATCGCACCACGTAATATTAATAAAACAGCACGTATAATTTCTCTCAAACGCGGATATCTCGCGCATCTCTCTACCTCCTTGTTTTACAGCGCGTATATCACCGATCAACTACCGTGCTCGTGAAGAGCCACGAGTGATAACAACAAAGAGCGATAACACAAATGTACACATAATATGAAGTCGTTATGTTATTCGTTTGCCGCTGCGGTTAATAGCGGCGTCAAATTCAGTTCGGAGTCTAATCCGTGCGTGACGGCACGTGAAACGTCGATGTCTCATTCCCCTCCTGAGACGCCCGAGACTCAAATGTTTATCACGTCCCGCCACGTCACCTTTTGAGTTTGATTCACTAGTGTCGACTAGGTCTCGCCGTCGCATCCTCAAACTGATTGCGATCCATCGCCTCCGCGGCGTCCTGCTCGGCTTCGCCGTCGGCGAGCGATGCTTCCGACTGCGCGGAGCTGGGAGCCTTCAACAGCAGAGAATCTTGTATTCGCAACAATATAGACCTTTATTGCTACCGCCATCCTCACCTAAAACCAAACAGAAAAATTAGTATAAAATAAGCCGGTCTGAGCCGGTCTACGAGAAGCGCATTTTTAGAAGTCAAAACATGCACCGCGGTATCTAATAAAATCAAAATTAACACATTTTATTACAGATTAATGTCACATTTTATATTTAAAAAATGTCGTAAGTTTTACAAAGAAAAAACTATGTAAGTTGCAACATAAGAAAAGTAGAAAATAAACTTCTGAACATGACGTACTTTAAAATTAGTTAATTTAAGTGAACCGAAGGTAATCGGTTATCGATCAAGGATGTTAAAAAATGTTACACTCACCACAAGGCTTAAGAACAAGGTGAAAGAGTAGATCGGAGAGGGATATTTATATCGATCACCTTATTGTCATCGTTGATCACCTATGAATTGAAACATATGCAAGATAGAAATGTATCGATTCTAGTTTTGTCGACTGGAAAATTATGCTCAATTTTAAGAAACGCTCCCCTACCTTCGCTCTGAAAATCTTTTCCATCGTAGTGAACATCTCGACTAATTTGCAACTCTGAACGCCTTCGAACCATTCATTGCGGTGCTCCTGCGCTTCGCGCAGTAAAACATCTAGACTCTAGATTATTGTACGTCTTTTCAATCGCTGTTTAGAATAAACAATATATTTTTTGCGTTAACGCGCGGCTCTTTCTGTTGCACGACTCTTTCAAAATGAGCAATCGCATACCAGTGTTAAAGTGGTAACTGAAAATTTGCTGTATGACACCACTGCTGAAAAGTAATAAAAAATTACATTACATATAAAAGAACACTTTTAAGTTTGGAAAAAAGTTAAAGTTTATGTGTTGAATAAAACATACCTGTCACGTAAATCTTCTCCAACGTAGAGTGCTCAACAGCAGTAGATAAGAAACCCAACCAGCAACTGATCAAAATAATACCACTTTGGAACTTATAGTAGCGTTGACTTATTTTAACAAAACGTCGAAATACACCTCAGGAACTTGGTACTTGCGATTGTGAAGACTGAAAGCAGTTTACGTATTATTGTTAATGTTATAATTAATACAGATCATTACAGATAATGTTATAAGACAGATGATTCTTTTATTCATTTAATTATTAGATATATTAAAAAGTGATACAGATATGAATTAATTGTACTACAATTACAAGTATAAAAATGCAATTTATAAGTGTTTAAAAATATAATTAAATTTGTATTTATTAAAAAGTGCAGGCAACGACAAATAAAAAAAGAATTGTGTTAAATTACAACTCGTCAAACTATTCTGCTGACGATTTAGAGGTTACCCTAGAGGTTGCGAAAACTGTATATCAAATAGATTTAATAATAAAACGTTTCAATTATTATATCTTCACATCTTTTGGCATTGAATACCTTTGCTATGCGGCTTTGCAACCAAGGATAACCTCAAACTTTTCATCAGAATAGTTTTACGAGTTGTATAAAATATTACAAAATATCACGTAATTTATTTACAAAAATTGTTTCGCTAACTTTATTAAATATTGCATAATATGTTAGGAAAGAAAAAGGATTACCTTTGATATCAATCACGCTTTGTATTCTTCGTGCATTGCATCGTCGCGGTCGACATATATGACTCAGAGGGCTACCGGAAAAAGATCGAAACAGGAATAACGTATGCAGATGGCGCTGATATACGTACCGTTTTCATAACTTGAGTATAATCGAAGATTATACGCGCGCGGAAGACACGAGTACGATACCATTTCAGTACTTCGAGTACAACCTGAGATTATACGCGCGCGGTAGAAAGGCGTACGTATCGTTTCCGTACCTTTGAGTCAATCCTGAGAACATACGCGCGCGAAAGGAAACCGAATGATACTGTAAACGATATTATAGCGATGATCTCAGTATGTTACGGATGATCACAGCACAATGAGTATAACAATGGGATGATACGTATGATATCATGTCCCACACAGCACAGAGACATTCTGAGAACGATCTGAGAATATCACAAAAGTATATTGCGATATTCTGAGAACAATCGCATTACGTACTGCGATTGACTCAGTACATACTACGAACGTTCGAATGTCCGGGGTACCATCTCCCATAGAATTTCGCAGGAACGTCTATAGTTTGAGGGCAGCATCAGGAAATGATGAAAACGGGATGTTTTCAGTCGATCATTTATACACGCACACATACGCATCCAGGCGCGCGCGCTCACATATAGATTAGGTTAGGTTATTAATTTCATAATTTTATTTTATCATAAATTGATGTTTTTATTTATTAGTATTTATTACAATATAAATTGAGGTTTTCATTAATATAAATTAATATGTGTACTATATAATTAATATAATATAATTAATAATAATATGTGTTATAGTATATAAGGAGGAGTTACAGCCATAGTGTAAGTCACTTTTCTCAACCTATCGAGTTGATTTGAGTTCATAGATGCAGTCTACACATGCGGACATATGTTTAAAAAGAAAAAAGTTGTCAAAAAATTGACTTACATCATCACTATGGCTTTAACCCTATATCTTGTGATCTTATACACTATACAGAGCATCGTGTTTGTTATATCGCAAAGCCCGATGTACAATGAGGTTTTAAGCAGGTTTTAACCGCAGTAGCAGTACATCGTAAGAGACCGGTTTTTCTAATGTGATACATCGTAGCCATTTTTAAATTGACAGTTTCAGCACCCACCGGCATGATTTCGAGGCCAATACCCTCAGAGTTTAAGCTAGTGAGGACTCCATCTCCAAAAAGAGACAAGTATTACATACAGACTGCATTAACATTCTCATTAGCTGATAAGGATATCGTGATAGGTAGCCACTCGCCTAAAAGCGCAGGATTATTGGATTTTGCTTAAACTCAAAACTTAAACTTAAACTTTTGCTTAAACTTAAACTCGATTTTTCCTGTTTAATCTTCGCGTGAATTAACGGTCTTATTGCCTCAAACTTGCCTCCACTGATGCAAATAAAAATTATATTAGTTCTTTTCAAATAACCATTGGATACCAAGAACAAATATTAAGCTTCTATAAGCAAACCGAAGTAGTTGTATTTCAGGATAGAAACGATCCAACAAATTTGTTTCTCTACCCATAGCTGAGAATCTCAATATGATACAGCAATGCGCGCTATCACCCATTTGTAAGGAAACTGTGGTAATACGAATTTCTACGCCATCATTTTGATGAGGCGCTCTAAAGTTGAAGTAGAATTTTTTCGTTTCCTTTGCTTGAAAAATAAGATCTGATTGTTGAGCTTCACCAATTGGAATATCAGCATTGTAACCTGGTCCACTGACTGTTATTGATGCATTAGAAAATTCAATGATACCACAGTAAATATTCCTGTAAAGAGAAAATTACTCCCAATAATTTTTAAAGTTATATTTCTATTATATTTCTATATGTATTAAGACATATTTAAATAGCTTACGATAACTTTCACTGTTATCATTGTATTCACTGCATACGTTTGTTGCAAGAACCTTGCTTTAAGATCAACAAATGATGTCATGTTATTGTCATCAATTGTAAAAGTATTTGGCTCCGAACGATTTAATTCCAGCATCCATTTCTCCATAGCAAGATGTTTAATATCGTCCGGCAGATCTGGCTCTGGATTCGGTGGCTTCCTCTGATACCAAATTTAAAGCCATTTTTTTGTTAATTTTTGCATCAAATAAAATAAACTTTTATTTACTTATACAATGATTATTATACATAGCCAATAGCGAAACATAAATGCTTTATTAAACTGACCTGTAGTATATTCCTGATATTATTATAAATAACAGCTTGTCGTTCCTCAGAGAATGTAGTTGAAGGTCCTAAAGCTTCAAATGCTAGAGTAAGATAATCTTGAATACTAGTCGACAAATACGCGGCTCGCAACGCACTCTTTAAGATATCTGTGAGTAAAACCGGCCATCGTATTCTCCATGATATTCCCACAACATGTGCATCAATAATCTGATCAATCAAATTTTACGATTTCTATATTAACGCACGAAGATAGTCTAAAGGAAATAACGAAAGAATCGATAACTTTGCCGTTAAATGACAAAGTTTTATTTGCTGAAGGCTTTCATTATAAGTACAGAGAGAAAAGATTAATAGTTAATTAAATTAATTAACTTACGTAAGAACTTTGCCATAATCCCGAGCATTGAAGTATTCTTCTGCCATTTGCACGACTGTAAAAAAAACGGAAAAGGAAATTTTATGCATGTTTTATGAGTATATTACAAGTAATTTTTCTCTAAATTTTTAAAGACATGTACCTAATAATCGCCGCATTCTTTGACAACGGTACACTTTGAATTGCAATATCGCATTTTCTAGTAAACCGATAATTATCATCTGAAAAGGAATGCAAATGTTTTACAACGATTTATTTATCACATGTTACTTAAAAGCACAGATATATACATAATTATCTTACAGAATGATTAACTGCAGTCTTTTCCCTGCATTGTAAAGCTTGTATGCCAATAGCTTCTCTAGCTGTGTCTGCCGGTTCTGCACTTAATTTCCCAGGTCACCACGGCCGTTGTCCATAAAATTCGAGTTTCTCTTCACCTAGTAATGGATCTGGATTTGGATAGCTGTTTATATGCTAAAAAATAGTATTGAAACTCAAGTGATATAACAGAAAGCATGATGTATTTGTTAAAAAAACTACAATATTTATACCTGACAGAGTTCTTTACATGCAGATTGTCGTAAACTTGCATGACTGGCAGCTAATTGGAAATAATATCCCGGATGTAGCGTTTGAACAGCAGGTAATCCTTGACGAATGGCCTCATCAAATAATTCTGCAAATGTAGAGAATTGGCTACTCATCCAAGCATGATGTTCAAACATGAGCTCCTTTGGACCAGTTTTTAGTTTAAATCTAAACATAAACATCAATTAGTCATTATCGTTAAAATTTAAAATTTTTATCTATAAATTATTGCAGTAAATATTAATACCTTTCTGTGTGAAGTCTAAATTGAGAAATAGCATCTTTTGGAAGATTTAAACTAAACATTATTCTGCATAACTTGTAGTTTATAAAGCCAGCAATAGTTTTTATTTCTACTGCGTTTGCATCTGTCATTCTTGTTTCTAGAAGATTGTGGTAAGCTTGCATATAATGCCTGTAAAACATTTATATTTACATATACATATGTATATATATTGCAATACACGGTTGTTCATATTCTTAATCTTACTTTTGGGCAATATGCAGTTCTTGCTTAAGTTCATTCAAGAATGCCATTTTAAATTGATGACGAACAAATAAGTATTAATGAACATTCTTAGTAAGTTGATCGCGATGACTTTTGACATTCCGATATCCGTGATGATAAAAGTTTTGCGCCAAATCGTAGAACGCCGTCTCTAGTCCGTAATGAACAAGATTTATTATTTCCTTCAAATATAGAGAAAAAAAAAACCTAGATATATATCCCAATAAGTAATCAGCATGTGGCAGAATATACAAAAGCTTCGCTGTTAAATCACAAGCTTCACATACGCCGTTGCACGCTCAGTCGCAACTACGTTTTCGGCACCAGGAAGCGGTTGAACGGCATGTTGTATCAATACTACAGCTATTTTCGTACTTCTCCCATCAAGGGCAGCTCTAAAAAGAACATCGTATTGCTCGTATCTCGTATTGCTTTACATCGTATTGCTGTGTGTTGAATAAAGCATACCTGTCACGTATATCTTGTCCAGCATAGAACAGCAGTAGGTAGACAACCCAGCCAGCAGGTTACAAATAATTGCAATTTGTAACTTTATAGTAGCGTTGATTTCACTCAACAAAGGCACCGTCGAGATACAGTTGGGAAACTTGGAACTTGCGAGTCTGAGGACTAAAAATAGTTTTATGTATTGACAAATATGACAAATAGAAAAACAATTGTATTAAATTAATGCTAAAACGTTATGTGAAACTCGTGAAACTATTCTGCTGACGATTTAGAGGTTAAGTGCGCGGACACGTCACGAGCGGTTTGGACCGCGCGGTTCCGCCCGCGGCACAAACCGCTCGTGTGCACGCCGCACGGTATGTCGCAGCGGAACCGCGCGGACCACACCGCTCGTGTGCACGGATCTTTCGCGCGGCTCTTCCGCGCGAAAAAAACCGCTCGTACGTGTATGGTCTACCGCGCGGTCCAAACCGCTTGCGTGCCCACATCCTAACCCTACGTTGCGAAAACTGCATATCAAATATAGATATATATATATATCTTTTGATTACCTTTTTGATATCAATCACCGTGCTTTGTATTCTTCGTGCATTGCATCTTGCATCGTCCGATCGTCGCCATGTCACCTCAGCTCAGAGGGCTACCGGAAAAAGATCGGTACCGGAATGACGTACTTACACAGATAGCGCTGATATCGATACCATTTCAGTACTTCGAGTAAAACCTGAGAATATACGCGCGCGTTGGAAAGGCGTACGTATCATTTCCGTACCTTGAGTCAATCCTGAGATTATACACGCGCGAAAGAAAACCGAATGATACTGTAAAAGATATTATAGCGATGATCTCAGTATGTTACGGATGATCACAGTACAATGAGTATAACAATGGGATGATACGTATGATATCATGTGCTGTGTGGGGTGCTGTGTGGGTAGTTATAAAATATATATCGATCGACGTAAAGGTTGTTTTGACGACCATATAAATAAAGACCTAAGGGTTCTAAAGGAAAAGCCGTAAATAATCAGGACTTAATCTTTATTAACTATATATTATTTGTGTCAATTTTACGTGCTCCTTGATTTTTTCAAATATAAATTTTTTTTATAAATAAAACCAGATAAATGTTTTACTACATTTATAAGCATCTAATACTACTATATACAACATATAATAACTTATACTGATTGTAATCAATGTCAGTAAAAGTAGAAATCGGTAACCCCTTCACCGATCCTAGCCAAATTCAACACCAACCTTTTTTTAATGATGTTCTATATAAGATTACATGTATAACTTATATGTAATCTTTTATACTTTCCAAGCATAAATTGATAACCTCTTCACCATTTGACTCCAAATTTAATACCAACCTTCCTTTAATGATACTCTATCCGTAAAAAAATATTTTTTAATTTGCTCACAAAATTCTTCTTTAGAGGTAGTGAATGGTTCTTAATTTGAAATATAATTATTTGCTTATAATTGTTTAGCTTTCTCAGAGAGGAAGTTATTTGAGAGAAAATGGAACCCTATAAGCGCTCTAATGACATCTTATTTATTACTATACCGTTATTAGTTTTGGTTATTAGTTTTGAAGATATATATGTTCAAAGTGTGATATATTTTTGTTGAATCTGTGCTTCAGGATTACGTAGTTCTACGTCAATTTATTTATCAATTTTCCTACCTGAAAAGTATCATTTTGACCCCCCTAAATAATTGAATTCAAAAATTTTTTGAAGATCTAATACTACAATGTTTACACATGTTTCTTTAATTTTTTCAGATTTTTTAAAATACTTTAAAATAGGGAAAATAACAGACAAGACAGACGTCCATATGCAAGTTAAAAAAAGTCAAGTTAAAAAAAACGTATGCAGCTGGAGGGTTAAGGACAAGACATATTTTAATAATAATTTGGTTTACAGAAATAATGACAAAATTCACATTTATTTGTATATGATTATGTAGAAGAATGTGTCTCTAGATAAATGTCAGTTGAGATTAATTACTACGTCGTAAGAGAAAGAATTTAAGAAAAAAATACTATTTAAAAAAATGCAAAATAACTTTGGAAAATTAAAGAAAATATTTTTCTTTTGCATAATTGCGATTAATCTACATAAAAAACTAAAAAAATTTCCTTTTTTTAATATTATAATTTCAAGAACTTAGGTGATTGTTTTTATTTTATTTGGTTATGTAACAAACTTTTTATCTGAGCACTTGTCCGGGCCTTTAATACAGGATATTTAATTTGTAGTCCGTTAATTTCACGGAAAGATGGCAATTTTTTTATTTTCTATGGCAGTTCGGAATGAAGATAAAACTATTGAGCGTTCATCATCGATCCATCTGATCTTATGAGCACTTCTTCTTGAAAGACCAAAAGGAGATGCTAAAATAATAATAAAATTTCGTTAATCCAGTATATTTATCCAGTATATTTATTATGAAATGTTATTTAATAAAGAACATGTATATTTAATTTAAAAAAAATTATTTAAACTGACTTTTCTTTTTCTTTCTTGTATTGTTTACGTTATTGTTTCCGCTAGACACCTGTTTAAATTGCTTTGCCTTTTTTGATAATAAAATATTGAAAATATTTAAATCTAATTCTGTATTATATTCGTCATTCGATTTGATCATATTTCCACTCTTGTGACTAATTTTCCTCTTAGAAGCCAAACCACATTGTTATCAATATCCTTCAAAATAATAAGAAATCGTCTAAGTAATTTCAGTTGCGCCTTGATGATATCGTGCTGATGTTGGAGACGATACTTCTGACACATTTTATTACCGTATTAATCTGAGTTACACTGTCTTTCCTCATTACTGGAAATACTAATCTTCTTAATGGAGTATTCGCTGTGATATATACAACAAACCACAGTACGTTCCAATATTTTTATATTTCTTTGAAAATAATTCCCTTCCCTTTTCCGTTTACATGTCACAAAATAATGTCTTATATTATTTTTAAAAAATATATCCTTGTACTTGGCACAAGGAATAAAACCGGTTGCTTGTCTATTCAAATGTTTTCCTGGACGCCGACATACAATTAAATCTCCTTTGTTTATGTTAGAATCTGTATTATATATAAAATTTCCTTTTGGTCTAATGAAACCAATAATCTTTTTCCGCTCTGAGTTACCTGAAATAATGAGTACAAAATCTGTAATAAATTACAATTAACTTAAGAGTAAATAATAAAAACTTTACATGTAATATATACAATGAATCACTAAAATTTTTATTTAAAACAACTTTTTTGTTTTTATTAATATAAGAAAAGTTAATCAAAAAGAGATTGCTTGATCAAATATTATGGTTAGCAAATTTTTTAATACTTTTTTCAGATTTATAGGCCCTATTGTTTAAAATAAAACTATACATATAATTTGACATAAATGGGTTTTCCTTCATTGTTCTACATATAAAAATTCTCTGATAAGATCATTTAAAAAAAAGAGCCAATTATTTTACATTTTATCTGGATATTTTTTTATATAAGGTATTCATGTAAAATATTTGTTTTAATTTAATTAATATTTTCAAATTTATTTATTATTTGTTATTTGTTATTTGTTATTTATTATTTGTTATTTGTTTTTTGTTATTTTGTAGAATATTTATTTTTGGTTACTTTGTCTTAATTACCATTTTTTAAATTTATTTCTTTGTATGGTTACAGTTTTTCCAAAGAATTTTGGAATAGATTTGATATTAGTTGGTTAAGAAAGTACACTTTTAGTCAGTCATCTCAATATACACTTCTCACAATAATTAAAGGAACACTAAATTTTTCTTCAAAAATAGACAAAATTCAAGCAGCTGTAACTTTGTTGAAAATGAACGAAATATAAATTTAAAAAAAGGATTTTAAAGCTTGAAATCTCTATTTTTGAAGGGTTACTATTATTTTTTAGTTTCTGTGAATTTAGTAATTTTTACATATAGAAAACTACGAGCTTGAAAAATAAAAAATTTTCCTCTCACTTTGTGGATCTATCACTTTTAAGTACCCTGCATTTAAAAAAATTTTGCCAAATAACTATGAGATTTTTTCATGGTGACCACTATGGTTTTATGGAGCAAAACGTACAAAAGATTGTAAAATTGCTTAAAGAGGATATACAAAATTGAGTTTTGGGATAGGTCCACAAAGTGAGAGAAAAATTTTCTATTTTGTCCAGTTTGTAGTTTTCTATATGTAAAAATTATCAAATTCACAGAAATTAAAAAATCATAATAACCTTTTAAAAGTAAATATTTTAAGCTTTAAAATCCTTTTTTTAAATTTAAATTTTGTTCATTTTTAACAAAGTTACAGCTGCTGGAATTTTGCCTACTTTTTAAGAAAAATTTAGTGTTCCTTTAATTTTTGTGAGAAGTGTATTTATCAAATAATATTTTTGACCTTTTATGCCTGATTTCACCATGTTGGTGAGAGTTAAACCAAGCCAGAACAGATCAAATCCAATTTTCATAATTATTCATAAATTCATTAATTAATATTCAACTTGAAACGTGTTTTGAACTTGAATTACATTTTGAATTGGAAACCAATACACACAAATAAGTAATATCAGTCTGCTTTATAACAAAACTTGGATCTAATTTAATGCGAAAAACATTTCCAAATAAATATTAATTCATAAAAATTATATTTGATATGCTTTGAGTTAGACGAATTCAATACTATTGGTGTGCAAAATCTTGCAAACAATACTTTAAAAGTATATTTTTAGTTAGATAAGGAAATTTTAATATAAAAAAGACAGAATATTAATATTTTCCCAGTTATGAGGGATTGAAAAGAGGATTTCCTGAATTAAATTAGCAGAATATGTAACAAAATTTTATTTTTTTGCAAAATTTCAGGTAGTTAACTTGAATATAATTTCACTTTAAAGCATAATTTTACAGATACAAAGTATTAAATTTGGGAAAGCTATAATAAATAATTATTTTCTTAGACATTTCTATAATAAAATTTTCCATTAACTTTTAGAATATTCTACCTAAGTATTGTTGGCGATTTTGTATGTAGCATACAACTTACCCTTAGGTAAAAAACGAAACTTTTTCACATCTTCTTTAGTTTTATATATAGATTCTAAGTGCCTTACAAGTTGGATTTGAAATATAAGCACATATTTAATTTCAATTTACAACTGTCAGAATTTTCCACATACATATTTCTATCATCGCATACAGCTACTTTAGATGAGCGTGATGCTGTCAAATGTAATGTGCTGTTCACAGTTTTATTCTTATTTGTACTAGTCATATGTTCACGAGTATTTTCAATTTTATCTTCATCTTTGTTTTCAAGCTTAGAAGAATCTGATACATGAAAACTATCATCGGAATTATTCTTAGATGAAATAGAAATCTTTGACTCATTGTCAGTATTATTATTGTTGATTTCATACTCTGATGTTGACTCATTCTTTACGAATGTAGATTCCGCAAGCGGAACGAATGTGCCATTTGAAATATTATCACTGACGTAAATCTTGTTTGCATTTGAAGAAACATTAATGTTATTAGTGACATTATACGTATTATTTAGCTGTATATTGTTATTCATAATATTATCAGTCTTTTCTGTACACAGCAGTAAAATTGGAAGCAGTAAAATTAATGTAACTTTATTAGTAACATTTTGTATTAATAAGATCTTGGGAGATTTCTTAGGATTTCTAAATGTCTCAATGACATTTGCATTTCTATGTGTTAAACTAGAGTTTAATTCATCACAACATTGAACACTCTGTGTTACATCAAAGGGCTCACCTAATATCGATGTCAAAATATTTTCTACATTTACATTTGACGTAGTATTGGAATTGGCAGCTAGCAATGAATCTGTAAAACAAAATTTATAAAAATAAAGTAAAGCAATTTTTATTACAAGTAACTTATGTTGCAAAAGCTATTAATGTTATTGTTATGCAAGGAATGTAAAAAGATTGCATACCGAATGTTTTGTGGCATAATGTGTTATAATTCGATTAAGTATATATACATATATATATATATACGTGTATAGACTTACCAATCATCAAGTTGTTGCCATCAACTAATGTATTAGGATTCCCATCAATAGAAAGAGCATCTTTAGTCAAACACGTAGAACCTTTAATATCTCTATCATTAACATTATCACAAAGCGTAAAGTTAGAATCAGACTTTTGATTTGTATTCCACTGTTCACAGTTATTGTTTGATAAAACGCAAGTGCCTTCTTTGATTTCAGATGTCACATTTGATATAACAATATTTGATGCAGCATTGAAATTGACAGCTAGCGATAAATCTGTAAAACAATTTATAAAAGTAAAGTAAAAAAATGTTTGATATGAGTAACTTAAATTGCAAAACCTATAAATGTTATTGTTATGCAAGGTATGTAAAAAGATTGCATACCGAATATTTGTTGCATAATGTGTTATAATATGATTAAGTATATATATCATAGACTTACCACTCATCACGTTGTTGCAATTATCAACCAACGTATTAGGATTCCCATCGATAGAAAGAGCATCTTTAGTTAAACACGTAGAACCTTTAATATTATCTCTATCATTTACGTTATCACAAAGCGTCAAGTTAGAATCAGACTTTTGGTTTGTATTCCACTGTTCACAGTTATTATTTGACAAAACGCAAGTGCTTTCTTTGCTTTCAGATCTCATATTTAGTGTCTCAATATTCAACATTGCATTGGAATCAACAGCTAGTGATGAATCTGTAAAACAAGATCTATGAAAATAAAGTAAAAAAGTGAGCAAGTAGAAACTTGCACATTGCTTTCTCATAGTTTTTAAGTGAGCAAGTAGAAACTTACACATTGCTTTCTCATAATTTGTAAGTGAGCAAGTAGAAACTTGCACATTGCTTTCTCATAGTTTGTAAGTGAGCAAGTAGAAACTTGTACATTGCTTTCTCATAGTTTGTAAGTGAGCAAGTAGAAACTTGCACATTGCTTTCTCATAGTTTTTAAGTGAGCAAGTAGAAACTTGCACATTGCTTACTCATAGTTCTTAAGTGAGCAAGTAGAAACTTGCACATTGCTTTCTCATAGTTTTTAAGTATACAAATTAGAAACTTACACATTACTTAATCAACATTTTATTTCGCTTACAAAGCTTCCTCTATGAGGAAGTTTATTTTTTCTTTGATATATAATTATTAGTAAATATTTTTTAATTTGGCTTCCTCATAGAGGAAGCTTTGTAAGCGAAATAAAATGTTGATTAAGTAATGTGTAAGTTTCTAATTTGTATACTTAAAAACTATGAGAAAGCAATGTGCAAGTTTCTACTTGCTCACTTAAGAACTATGAGTAAGCAATGTGCAAGTTTCTACTTGCTCACTTAAAAACTATGAGAAAGCAATGTGCAAGTTTCTACTTGCTCACTTACAAACTATGAGAAAGCAATGTACAAGTTTCTACTTGCTCACTTACAAACTATGAGAAAGCAATGTGCAAGTTTCTACTTGCTCACTTACAAATTATGAGAAAGCAATGTGTAAGTTTCTACTTGCTCACTTAAAAACTATGAGAAAGCAATGTGCAAGTTTCTACTTGCTCACTTACAAACTATGAGAAAACAATGTGCAAGTTTCTACTTGCTCACTTACAAACTATGAGGAAGCAATGTGCAAGTTTCTACTTGCACACTTACAAACTATGAGGAAGCAATGTGCAAGTTTCTACTTGCACACTTCAAAACTATGAGGAAGCAATGTGCAAGTTTCTACTTGCACACTTAAAAGCTATGAGGAAGCAATGTGCAAGTTTCTACTTGCACACTTACAAGCTATGAGGAAGCAATGTGCAAGTTTCTACTTGCACACTTAAAAGCTATGAGGAAGCAATGTGCAAGTTTTTACTTGCACACTTAAAAGCTATGAGGAAACAATGTGCAAGTTTCTACTTGCATATTTTTATTACTTCATATTGCGAGAGTGCTATGTCAGCAAAAACTCTGTAAGATGCAGAGTGAAATCCTGCGCGATCTCAGTACCACCAGTTTTCAGCGAACGAGCTTTCGAATTGATAATTGTTTTCTGAGAATCCATTGCAACGCATAAGAGGAGCTGGAGATAGGGGTGTCTTTCAGAAAGTTCATGACGTTTGACGATTATCTCTTGGCTGATGCGTCGCTTAAACAGTGCGAATCTACTAGCAGGGGTCACAGTTATAATCTCAGGACTAGAAAAATCATCAAATTCGACAATCTGCCCAATTTCGCGATCGATTCGAACAAAAAAGACTTGATTGTCGATCACGCACAAGTAAATAAAAATTTAAATGTGATCCATGTGGAAAACCGGTTTAACCGGTTTTCTTTTAAGTAAGATTTTTGTAAATTTTAATTATGGTTTTTTAATAAACCAGTACTTTTCTGAAAATTTGATTGTTTTAAACTCTTAATTAAATCATAATTTTTTAAATTCTCAAATCATAGTTTAAGTCGACTGAACGAAAGCACAACCTGCTTCGCGCAATAGGACATATAACGTAATAATTATTTATTCTCTTCTGGGTGTCATCTTATTGAACTTTAAAACCCGGTGCATACATTTTAATAAATAAAGTATTAATAAAGAATGGATGGTATTGAATTTGGCTAGAAATATCCTTGGTTGCTCTTTTACAAATTTTGAGATAGCGGGATGTATTCTTTTTAAAGAGAGTATTATTAAAGGAAAGTTGATGTTGATTTTGGTGTTTGATGAAAGGATTTTTTTCTATTTTAATTTAAAAAAAAGTTGTTAATTTTGGTGATCGATGAAAGGATTTTTTTCTATTGTAATTTGAAAAAATCCTTTTATGGGAAATATTTTTCAAAATAATTAAATCTTTTATTTTGTGAAAAATGTAAGATTAAATTATTTTATTATATATTTTTTGAAAACTTGTATCAATATTACTATGTTTGTATGTTTTTATGTTTTTAAACAATATTTAAACAATATTAAAATTTTATAATTAGTTTTACGGAGTGGGTACTAAGTTTGCTCACTCCAACCCTCCTCCTTTCTCAGGCCGGGCTTGGGACCGTCCAAGGCGGAGTTAAAAAAAAATATAAAAAATAGAAACAAAAAAAATAAAAATATAAAATTTTTAAGGTTTTATGGTTTTATAAGTATAAAACCATAATTTGAAAGTATCGCAGTTTTTTAAAATTTTTGAAAAAAAGAATTTGATAAGAAAGCTAAAACTGTGATACTTTCGGCACAAATTTTTGAAAAATATTTCTTAAAGCTTAATCCAATACTTTAATAATAATATTTTAAATATGTTGCAATAGGATTACTTGTAAATATATGTTTTCTTTATGAAAAATATTACCATGCAACTTAAACTCTACTATATTTTTTTCTTCTGCGACAGCCACGATGCCTGTTCGAAAAATTCACCCGGTCACCCATCTATAGTAATCATGCTTAGGTTTCCTTCACCTCGTTCGAACCTCAATGTAGATTCTCCAAATTGTCCAATATTTCAATGCTTGTCTTTCAATATTTCTTTTTATGCTTATGTACTTATTTTTATACTTATTTAATTTCTTACTTATTTATTTATTTTTATACTTATTTAATTTAGGCAACGTTTTTATAATTTACGCAATGTTTAGTATATATCACATCGTTATAACTTTAAATTATTATTCTTCTGGAAAAGGCAGTAATTCTTTTTCTTTAATAACTTTCAGACAATGTCTACGCATGTCTTGCATATTTATTGAATATTTTTTATTAGATGGATTTTCTCCTCTTGCTATTGATATAGCAAATGCTGCTGCAAATATACCACACGATGCTAAGTCCGGTTGCTTTGTAACTTTCTCAAATATAACATTGTTTGGGGTCAAATTTGGGTATCGCTTTTTTATGTAGTTTTGTTCAAATAATGACAGATTATTGTAAGAGTGTGTTGCAAAGTACAAACTATCATATATATGAAGTTTATCTCCGTCATAATAAATACAGTGCCAGTGGTTGCCGGCTTGACGACCTCCAACAATCTGAACATCTGGCATAAAGATCGAATCAACCCAATGTAAACCAGTAATAAATAATACATCAACACGCTTAAATTGAGTTTTATTCTCTATTATCTTCATAATTTCGTTTAAAGGTCTATCATCTAGCCACGAATCTTCTTTTAACACGTTCTCTTCTAGAGTTTGTGGTGGTTGGTAAATTTCTACACATTCTTCGTTGTCGTTTATAAATGCCTCATTAGTATGTCCAGACGTCATGTTAATTAAGTATTCTTCTGAATTATTTTTGTTTTTGTTATTAGAAATATCTTCCATGAATATTTCAAATACGCTTGATTTTGATATTTTGTTCTGCTTATTTAATCCAATAAAAATAGGTTTATGATCTGAGAAATAAGTTTCGTATACTCCAGCACTATAATTTAATATTCCCTCTGATATAAATATTACATCTATCTGCGTATTGAACTTTGTAGTTGATACTTGTGTGCCAATTGCACGTTTAAAGTGTAATTTATTTAAATGTTTTTCCAAAAATCCTCCTTCATTATATGAGTCATAATTAAAGTCACCTATTATAATTCTTTCATTACTTACTGACTTGCTTAAAATATTATTTAGTTCATGCACAAACATAGTTGTAGGTGCTGATGGAGACTTATAACCAGTAATGATTTCCACCTTATTTACGGTTATACGTATCAAGTCTATATGACGATATTGTCCATTTATAATTTCATCTTTTTGTATATGTTCATCTATAAATGCGTTCAGTTCTTTTCTGATAAAGCATATGATTCCTTTTGGTAAACGTTTATCATAATTATCTGTTCGGAATAAAATATTAAATCCGTCAAACGTCAAATCATCTGTTGTGATTGTTTGTGATTCTGCAAAAACTAATAAATCGGCTTGTTTATACCATTTATCACAAGATATATTGATTAGATTTTTATTTAGAGATCGTACGTTTTGGTATATAATTTTTATTCGATTTCCTTCTATTACTTTGGAATATGATAATGTAAGAAACTTCTCTTCTCTTAGACGTTTTATTTCTAACTCCAAAGAATTATCTTTGGATGGTTTTTTTGGAGGTGTGAAACTTCCAAGAATGTATAAATCAGATAATTTTGTCACTCTACTCAGTGCTACGTATAGCATTGGCCTTGTCATACGACAATTATTTCTTAAATCCATACATACTTTTTCGTAAGTTTGACCTTGGCTCTTATGTATTGTCAAAGCTTCGGCTGGCGTGATGGGAAATTGTTGTCTTACGATTTGATATCCCATTCTTTCATTAACGTTCAATACGACAGAGAGTGATGATATAGGAACCAAACACATTTCCATAGAATTTTTATTCATATATTCTACGTATGGTCTGCGTTGTTCCATACCAATTCTATTATTATTGAAATCTAGCCATATTTTAATTGGTTCTTCTGTACCTTGTTTAAACGTTATGTTTTTCAATATGCCACAAGCTCCGTTAACTAGGCCATCTTCAACATCTATATTAGTAACTATCATGTATTTAATACCCACTTTTAATACTACTTTGTAAGCCAAGCCACCACATTCTGTTCTTTTTCTTTTTTTTAATGACGTTAGTAATTTATTTCTCAATTTACTACTAACTTTTCCTAAAACTGTGTCTTTGGCTATAGATTCATAAGCTGTACCATCTTTTAAATTAATTTTTAATTGATTAAAATTATCTACTGAATGATTATCAGCATATAATCTGATTGCATCTTTTGGAACGTATTCCTCTGACGTTTCTCTGGACCTAATTAGTGCAATATCATTTTCAGACATTGTTCCTCTTGCAAGATTGTTAAGAGTTTCAATAAATGTTTTGTCTTCCCTTTGTCTCATTATTTCTGTCAACTCAAAATATTCAAATTCATTCCATAGAACATTTTCTGAAAATAAGCTTAACATGCACTGATTTCGGGCATAAATATATTGAAGTATCCATAACTGGTGGTAATTGATAAAGATCGCCGACCATTAGGACAGAAACTCCACCAAAACTTCTATTACGACCCATTATTTGTCTTAATCTTGTATCGATCCGACTAAACATCGTACTACCCACCATCGATATTTCATCTATAATTAATAATTTTAATTCAAATAAGTTTTCTCGAATAGTATTTGCCACGTCTGCTGACAGTTCTGGCATTTGTCCTCCATACTGTGTAATTGGTAATGCAAAAGCAGTGTGTAACGTTACGCCACCTATTAGAAATGCTGCTTTTCCTGAGGGTGCGCATAATAATATTTTTAACGAATTGTTTTTTTCACCAGGTATATTCTCGAAATAATTCAATAATAGCTGATAAATCGCATTGATGACTGTGCTTTTTCCAACACCCGCTGATCCGCTGATATATAGTTTAATTGGTAAATTATCAGTTGTGAAACAATGTAAAATATGCATTGCGATTTCCCTTTGTTTGTCATTTAATTTTTGAAGTATACTCATCATTTCTTCTTTTGTGGCTTTAGGAGGACTACTTATTTTTCTTCTACTGTCCTTTGAGCAATCTGCTACACCTGTTTGACCAAATATATCTATCTCTTGTTCTTTTGGGATTTTTGTTTTCATAAAAGATTCTACCTCCTCATCTTCTATTTCTTGTTGATCTTTTTGTGCTTGAGTAAGTGCATTGTCAATTTCTGCATCACCTATCACTGAAAAATTTTTTCTATTTTTTTCAATCAAATGAATATTTTCTATATAAATTTGTTCACAATCTTTTGTCTCTACATCATCTATTTCGTTTTTCCAAGGCAAGAACAACAAAATCTGTTCTCTGAAATAATTATATCGATCTTCTTGCAATTTGTAACGACGAAATCTAATAATTTTCTGTTCTTTCCGTTTTCTAATTTCGTTGTCTTCATCATATTCATCATCGCTATCACTTTTGTATGTAATTCTTTTCTCTTCACAATTAGCTGCGTATTCGGCCAGACAAACATCTGAAAATTTTTGATAATTCCTATTCTCGTACTTTTCAATTATATTTTTGTAGTATATATCTGTTGATTCGTCACTTATTTTTCTTAAATGTTTGTCATTTTTCAACATACGGACACGCTCTTTTTGTGGTGCAGTATTAATATAAACCACAGCTCTACTGCACAATGAAAGTGGCAGGCCAAGGACATGGTAGACGGCTTCTTGTGCAGACATAGTATTACCATTTATGAAAACGTTCGCGATCTTTCTAAACTTTTGTCTAATATTTAAATTGCCATTTTCCAAATCTTTTGCTGCTTCTCTCAGTAATCGTGATAGACCAGCATCGACTTTTGTGACGTAATTAATCATGTATGAAGCACAACTATATGGATCTAAAACAAATTGAATATCCATGTTTGATTCAAGAAGAGTCAATATGGTTTTATTGTATGCATTGATCGCTACTTCGTTGCTTCGTCTTTTCAAGAATATCTTAGTTCTTGATAATGTGCTTCTAATTGTTTGAATATAATCTCTTTCCGTCATTTCTAATTGTTCCAACATGTCTTTGAAAGATACGATTATATTTTTTTCAAAAAATACTTTCATCAAATCTCTAATTTTTTTTCTATTGGTTTTATCGTTTTTAATCTTTTCATTTTCGGCTAATGGTTTGAGAATCATAGTCTCTTTCATAACAAACATTGGAATATTAAACCTACATGTCGATTTATTTTTTCGACCTCTGTAACACGTTGCTTTATGCCGATGTATTTGCAGACGTATCAACGGATTTTTAACATCGTAAGCACATGTAATGTTTTCATCTATCCACTGTATTAACTTTTTATTACCTTCTTCATTTTCTTCGTCGTAAATCGGAGCATCTTTGCAATATAAAAGATTGTGCGTATGAACAGTACCTCTTGCTTGAAATTCTCGCCTCTGAAAATAGTCAACTACATAGTTTTCTCCAAATGGACCATGTTCATTTTGTAATATAGACATAATTAAATTAAATCTTTCTTCTATATATCTGACACAAGTCACAGGATCTTCTCTTATCAACTTTGTTTTCTCTGCCATGTCTAAGTGTATTGCCTCATATGTGCTGATGTTTTTATTGTATCGTATTTTGTATAAAATTTTTAATAAATCAGGATTTTTATGCTCACACGCAGAACATGTCATAAACAATGATGGAACACCACATTGTCTGATCATACTCATTAAATGTTTCTTTTTGCTTTCCCAATACGAGGGTGACGATCGTACTTGTTTGAGAAATTTGTATCCATCGTTATGACGAATGGAATCGTTTAAAAAATTCGAATCTTTAATTTTATTGGCAGTTAAGTTATCATTTTTCTTTACTCTTCTTAAGCAAATATTTATATTTGACATTATTGACTTTTCCAATTTTTGTTTAGCCATAAATAAAATTCTTGTAGGTTGACACGATCTTCTATCTCTGTTCCTCGATTCAAATTTAATTCGTTGCGAATACGTTAATTTATTTTTCTTGTCTAGAATTTCTCCTCCAAAAATTTTTGGAAAACAGAGTTCATCGAAATTTTCGGTTAAGTGCCAAGGCACTGGATATTTGTCTTGTCCCGGAGCTATAATTTTAATGTCTGCAGATATTTCTTTGTTCCTATCGACAATGAGAACTTCATCATTTGGTTCGAAATAATCAGATTCTTCAGATTCCGATTTATTGTCGTGTTTTTCTACATCAGATAGATTTTTTATATAATTGTAGCTATCGCATTTATCATTAGTATCGACAATAAATTCCAATTCTGTAGTAAAGTTTCTGTTATATTTTTTAAAAAAATTATTGTCAATGTTTATATTATTTTTTATATACAAAGGCGTTTGTAGTAAGTACTCCAAAGCTTCACAAATCTTTGCTGGTTTTATAGTTTCATACATGTAATCAGACTTGTGTTCTATGTGCCTTTTCAGCTTTATTTGAATAGTCGACATTTCATCAAAAGTTCGAGGTAAAACATTCACCATCTCAATAATTTCAACTGGGATATTAACTATACTTCCTTTTAGTGATAATTGAGGGTTAATAGCATACGGTTGCAATGCTTTTATTTGCATGAACGGAATATATGGTGACACCATTCGTTCTTCAAGGGCAGTTAAATTTGTCACTACTTTTGGCACATTTGGAAATCTTAAATCTGCATTTGATGCTGTTTTTGGAACGTCTCCTAATGTAATATATTTTTTACATGTCTTGCAGACGTATTCCGATGAGTTATTAACAATTTGATTAATAAATTCATTAATTGCAATCTTTGTGTTACTAAATTTATTTCGTATTTTCGTAATATTAAAACGTTCTACTGATTTCAAAAAAAACAAATTTTCGCAACACACACATACTATATCTGGTCCAAGTTTTCTGTTTTTTAAAAATTTCATTATCAATACATTATAATAATATTCATTATCTTTGATGCCACTATTTATTTTGTTCCGAACAGAATTGCTGTAGTTTTCTCGATATCTAAAAAAATCGTCAAGTCTTAATAATCTTTTACGTTCAATATCAAAAATTCTTTGATTTGCGTTGTAGTTAAGATCTTCCCGTAACGTGCGCAAATTTCGTATTCTATTTCTATTTTTGATTTGTTCACTTATCTGGTAACTTGTATCTTTTCTTGTGACTTTCATTCTTTCTACATTTTTCTCCTTTTCCGATTCTCTGTATAACGGTCTTTTTCGAATAATTTTCATTCTTTGTAGATTTTTGTCTCTCTCTGCTTCTTTAAACATTTGATTTTGACGTTTATTTATTATTCTTTGCTGATTCCAGTTTCTTTCTTTCTTTTTATACATAGGATCTTGACGTATTTGCCTCATGCGTTGTCTGTTTTTTTGTCTTT